>VZRL01002167.1:377100-450293 GCA_013397895.1 Origma solitaria
TTTTTTTTGTGGTTTTGCCCCCCCCCCCCCCCATTTAAATTGAATTAATAAGAGGAACAGGCAGACAGATTCATGTCTCTAAACTTTCTCCTCTGGCCACTGCCAGATGCAAGCATTGTGTCCCTAATACAGAAGTGCTGACTCAAAAAGGGGCATTAGTGTGTTCTCATTAAGTCAAAATATTTATCATTAAAGCAGAGGAGTCTAGAGTTAATCCCCGACTCGAGAGGAGGTGTTTGCTATTTACATTGGTTTAAATGTCATAAAACTTACCAGGTGCTCATATCTCCATGCTCCCAACATCGCAATTGATTGCATGAACTACTCACAGGATACGCAGAATTTCCTACTGTGTGAGAAGGGCAGAACAAAAGGTGAGCCAAGAGCTAAATGGGATTAGGTGGTAAAATATTATTGCTTTCTGTGCGTCTGTGGGAATGACTCATGTGGGTTTGATATCCTGGGAGGGGTGAGCTTCCCAGCTGGAGCCGGCTCTGCATGGGTGCCTCTCAGAGGAAGGCTGAACCCCAATTGCACAGGGGTTGGACACAGCCCTGCTCATCTCCAGCCCCCAGCAGAGCTCCTCTGCCTCGGGAGGGCTTCTCCAGGTGCATTCTCACACCTTGGGAGTCCTCTGTGTTACAGGGGAGACCTCCAGGAAGCAAGATCTCACAGTGAAGTGGATAATTAAACAATCCTTGGGACATTTGGGGGGATTTTCACAGCACTGTTTACTCTCTAAAGCTGCTCTGACCATCCTGGCTGCTGTCTGGAAGGGAGCAGAGGAGGAAACAGCAGCGTGTTCTTTGCATCAGCCCAGATATGACAGGAGCCCAGCCCCAGGATCTGTTCCCCACTCTCTGACCACATCTGCCCTGGGAGGACACAGGCTGCGGTGCCTCGAGGCCTGTGTGTGAGGTCAGGAGAGTGAACCAGAGGGTTCTGCTTCCCCCAGGGCCTTGGGAGGGTCTATATGGCCAGTCTGTGGTGTCACCGCTCTCACCACTCATCTGCAGTGGGATCAGCATCCCTGCTGCTGACATGGAAGGAAAAGTGTTTTGGTGAAGGACAGAGCTGAGTAGAGCTCTGCATGGCACCCCACAGCTGCTGCTTTCACTTTGGTCCTTCACAAATATCCCTGCTCCAGCTGGCCCTGCTGGCCCTGCCATGTGTCCATGGGTGCCACCGGAGCTGCTCCTGGTGGGGCTGCTCCTGGTGGGGCTGCTCCTGGTGGGGCTGCTCCCGGTGGAGCTGCTGGGTGAGGGACAGCAGGTTGGTCCGCATGTCACTGCTTGGCCCTTTACGCTGCACGACCCAGGCAGAAAATGATTCTTTAGTTCCCACTTGGCTCCAGCTCAGCACCTGATCCGTGTGTGCCTTGGAAAACTGGACAGACCTGGCCTGAGAGCAGAGAGCCTGGAGGCAAACTGGGGAGATGGAGAAACACAGCACAAAATGTGGCCCAGTAAAACAGAGGAGCATTTCCCAAGTTCAGATTGTTAGAAAGGCTCACTTGGGATTCTGTTTGGCTGGGAGTGATGGTGAAGCAGCTCCTCTGCAGCTCCAGGCCAGGGGCAGATGTCCTCTCCTGGGTCCCCTCTGGGGCTGTAGGGCTGCAGCTGTTGGGGGTTCCCATGCCTGCGGCTCTGATCATGGGAAAGGTTTTCAGAGGGTACCTTTCTGTCCCAGTGAGGCCCCAAAAGCCACCCATGGGGTTCCAGGGCTTCCTTCTGTCTCAGGCAGGCAGTGGCAGGGCCAGCGCCCCTGACACATGTGAACATCTCCAAATGGTTTGCACTCCAGCTGCCTGGAGAGAGATTTCCCTCCTGTTTGCTGTGGTTGCATTTGGATTCCTTCACAAGCACCTGCACTGCCTCCCCCAGGGAGAAAACCTCCCCCGGGGGAGTTTAATGCCTCAGATCACTTCGGGCAGAGACCCCGTTGGTGGTGGGGTCATTCCCCCGTCCCTGCCCACCACGGAGCGGATGTTTGGCACAGCACCAGGGCCTGGGCTCCCCTGAGGGTCTGCTGAGCCCTCCCCAGTGCCCAGGGGGATGTTGGTGTGAGCCCCAGGGTCACTGAGCTCCGGCCAGAGGTGGCTGTGCTTTCCAACCCTCCTGGACCCAAAGCAGGGTCCAGAGCTGCAGGGACGGGCCAGGGAGTCCTGAGTGCCCGGAGCCACCTGAATTCTCCATGGACTGCCCGTGAGGCTGTGGCTTTGCTCTGTCCCCTCAAAGCGCTCCTCTCGCTGCCTCCCACCTCCTCTGCAGGAGCCCTGGAGCTCAGATTTTAAGAGGTGGGAAAGCCTTCAATTCAGGTGCCTCACAGAGAGAGGAAGACGTGGCACGGGAAGGTCACATTCCCATTCTCCAAGCACCATCCAGCCCCTCTGAAGAGAAGCACAGCAGAGCTCCCTGCTGCCTGCAGGGCTGGCATGGGGACATGCAGACACCTGGGTGCCTCCAGAGCACAGGTTTGGGGCCAGGCTGGCAGCCAGGGGCTGTTGGCCATCCCAGCCCCAGGATCTGTGTCTGCACGGACACACAGCAGAGCTGTTCCAGGATCCCTGAGCCGGCTGCGCCGCTTCGGGCACGCCAGAGCCCCCGAGCCCTGTCCTGGGGAGGCACCAGAGCAGCTGGGCTTGTCTCGGGGCTGTGTCTGTGCCTGGCTCTCTGTTCCCTGCACTCTCCTGGCACCAGGTTGGTCCAGGGGGAGCTGTCTGCCAGCCCACAGGAGCTGGATGGAGGCAGCAGGATTTGGGAGCTGCTCTGGAGAGGTAAAGCCGGGGACAGGGAGGCATCTAGAGCTCTTTGAGCTCTCCCACCCTTGGTGTTCCCTACAGAGATTTGGGGAGGCTTCCCAAAGGCAGGAAGGTGTTTTTCTCAGACCAGCTGCCATTTCACTCGGTGCTGAGCGTGAGGTTTTACCATCCCTGTCCACCGTGGCATTGTTCCCGCAGCCCGCTGTGCTCAGAACCTGCTGCAGGCTGTGCTAAAAATAGGCTGTGAGCATCATCCCTCCAGCACCACCACCCAATCAGTGGCACAGCACAGCCACTGCCTCTTCCCTCGGCTCCCAGGCTGCCAGAGCTCCGGACACGCTGGAGAGGGGGATGGAGCTGCCAGGAGGAAAGAGCTTCTCCCAGGAGCCAGAGGAGAGCTGAGCTTTCCGTGTGGCGCTGACCCACAGCTCTGCCCCTCTGCTGTGCTGGAAAAGGAGCAGGGAAAGGCCACGAGTGAAGAGTGGCTACACCCCTGGAAATGAGCTCAGAGCTCTTATCTGTGGTGTCAGTGTGCAGATTTGGTTAAGAACAAGTAGGGTGAGGTTTGCTGCTCTCATCTGCAGGACAGCCCATTTTTCCAACATGCTGCCATAACCTGGAGCCTCCAGGATTTTGCTCTTTCCCAGGAGTGTAACTGGGAGGCCAGGTTTTGGAAAAGCCAGCCCGGGGGTTTTAATTTGATGGTATTCTTCTCATATCTGCTGCTAAGCATTACTGAGTTGCAGATCATTTGCAGCAGCAAAGGGCAAAATCCTTTTTTTTCTTCCAAGAGGAGTTGGTTCAAAACCGTTATTCCTCTCCCATAATTGTTCTGTCGATAGCACTTTACAGAATATTTACAAGATCCAGTAAATGCCATAAAGACCTATAATCTTAAACAAATACAATATACAAGCCTTTGCTCCAGATGCAAGAACCTTTGCTAGAAATGTAAATCAAACCTTTGCTGAGCCTCACAATATGGGAGATAATATTTAGGTTTTATTAGGTTTCATTTCTATACCTTCTGCACTTCCCAGGGTTGGGTTGGGAGTAGATGTGCCAAAATCCTAAGGGGGAACCTGTAATTACAAGATTCACAGCCTGTTTATTCAGGCTGATGAAACCTGACTGGGTCTGACAGCTACTGCCTTCACTTCCAAACTTACAGCTGTATCTCCCATCCTTGGAGAACAGAGTTTGATCTGTTGTTCATGGCAGGGCGATGCTGTAGTGGTTTCCTTTGCAAGACAGTCCCTGTAGGCATTTTTTCCTGTTGGTGAGGGTAGGAAAGGGCCTTGGCTGCCCCAGTGATTCTCTTGCTCCCCTTTGTATGTGCTCTCTGGAAAACTGTTCACAGAAAATAAAAGTGGGAGAGGCTTGATTGTTTATTTGTCCATACCCAAAAATTGTAGAAAGGAACTGGGGAAGTGGGTTTTAAAAACCAAGGTGAGGCAAGCAGATCTTAGAGTCAAAACTGTTGATGTTAAAATCCTTACTCTCAGCAAACAAGCTGCTTAAGCAAGAGAAAAATATTGATTTTAAACAGAATTTTGATTTTAGAATCTTAAATGTTGTTTGAAAACTGGCCCGGGAGGGTGCCCTGGCAGGTTCAGTGGATTCAGAGCTCTGATATCTCCCTGATCATGTGTGTCATTCTCATAAACCCCAATGGAAGTCTGGGATTCAGCACCCCAAAAACACTCAGGAAACCAGCGCAAGCCAAAAGAGGTCACAGGATCCCAGAAGTCTCAATGGATATTCCCAGGAAGTGTCTTTCCATGGGCCTCTTGCTTTAGTTTCAGGTGTTTTTAAGCCTTGAATCTATGCTAAGATTTCATTGTGTCAGGAGACAAAGCAGGAAGGACAAACCCATAGGAACTCTCGCTGACCCCCCTCCAGGCAGGAATTACAGTCCATTACAAAAGGGAGTAAAAAAGCTGCTCCTTTCTCCTAACCCCATCCTCCATGGCCCACACCACCGCAGCTGCCAGGGCTCTCTGCCTAGATTTTGACTAGATTTGGTATTTGAAGATTTCCAGATGTCACGACACAGTGGAGAGCTGGAGCTCCATCCCCGCAGCCTCCAGGACTGTGCTCCTGGCCCAGCTGCGAGGCAGCTACAATATTCCAGCCCAAACAGTGCTGTTTCGGGATAAAGGGACAGAATCCATCCTGGGCTGATGCTGCCAAACTCAGATATTTTGCAGCTCCCGCGAGGCGCAGAGCAGAGACATTTGTGTTCCTGGTTAGAGCCTTGAGCAGCAGTGCAGCTCCTCCACCCTTCTTCCCAGGAAATCAGTTCCTGCAAAGCCACAGCCACGTCCAGCCGAGCTCTGACCCATCCAGGTATCTCCTCTCTGGTTTCCCAGCAGTTTTTCCTGGAGCAAGGAGAATCCTGTCCAACTCCATGTTGGGTACTTCTGAAAAATCCGTGCAGGAATCCCAGTCACCCCAGCTCCACCCAACCCTTACTGCTCACCAGGAAATACCTTTCTCTAAACCCCTTCCCCCTGGGGAGCCTCTCCGCTCTCAAACGCAGGAAATGAATATTTTTTTCCCCATTCCCGGGCCTTTTTCCTGCCATGCTCCAATCCTGCCCTGGGGGCCCCTTCCTGCATTGCCCCCATCACTGCCTTCCCATCCCCACGCAGCAAACCCAGCTCCATCCTCCGGCCCTGCTGCTGTTTGGCCATTCCGGGATGGCTCCCTGCGAGCAACAGGCTCCATCCACATGCTTTATTTCCCTCCAAGTTATGTTCGAAATAAAATAACATTATCTCATTGCATTACATCTCACCGCGCCAGGGGCTCTGTGGCTTTTCTGTAATGTCAGAGCGAGAGCCAGGGACAGGCTCGGTGCTGAGAGGGGAACAATGAGGGCTTAAAAAAAATCACCATTTCTTTTGTGCTGGCCGCATACTTTAGCAGGGTCCTTCTCACCCTTTTAAAACACTTAGTTTCTTGCGGAGCAATTAACATTCCCCAAATGACAGAAGCTGCGAGTGGGATCTGGGGAAATGGATGCCGATGGAAAGACATATTATACTAAAAGGTTGGTTTGGTGGTTGTTGTTTAAAGGGAGGATGTTTTCTATTAATTATCTTTTATATACTCAAACACTGTCTCCCATTACTCTTCCAAGTCAGAGACAGTGAGAGATGTGTCAGGGCCGGGGAACAACACACAAGCTGTAAGATTAATTGACACTTAGGAATCAGATTGTGATGAATAGATCTCAGCTTCCCGAGGAGATCCATCTTCTTTAGGGTGCATTTAGGGCTCGGGCTGCCTTTAATATATGCAATGAAGCATCTTTACCTTGCCTATGATACTGCTGCTAACCCCATGGCATGACATCCTCGCTGTGTATGGCTGGCTGGTGATAGGATATTTTACAGTCCACCGGGTAGTGGTATCTTGCTTTTTTAGGCACTTTTTAAAGCACTAAAGCACAGTGTACATGAATCCAGTGGCCAACAGCCTAAGGGCTTCTGAACCTCCGCAGGGGCCAAAGTTTTTCTCTTTTCTTTCCCGCTCTTCAACAAGGATATATTTCATTTCAAGTGTAAGAGACGTTGTCACCCTCAGGCAAAGTGCCCCCTCCCCCAAAGTACTTTTTAATCAGGCTGTTTGCTGATGGTCTCCTCTCAGTTCCACCCCCAAAGCCCTGCAGATGCCGCGGTGGAAGCGATTCCAGTTTCATTAGTGGTACAAGGCAGGCAGGAGGGGCTGCAGTCAGCATCGGGAAGGACACAGGGCATGGCTGTCAAGGAGAACTCGCTAAAATATGTGCCCTGGACGTGTAAATCCACACGGATTCAGTGCAGTGCAGAGAGGCGAATCTGCAGGAATAAAGCCTGGAGGGCTGAGGCTGGCCTGGGGCACACCTTGGTGACCTGCCCTGGCACCCTCAGCTCTTGTCCAAGGCCCTTTGACACATCTTCTGTGTCTCTGGAGATGTCCCCAGCCCTCCCTGGCCGCGACATCGAGGAGAAAGGAGGGAAACCACCCTGGTGCCATCTGCCTCTCTCCACAGGGACACTTCTCCCATCCTCTCTGCTCTGCACCAATTACTTATTCCGCTGTGTACTTTCCTGTAACTACCCCTCTGAAAAACAAATAAGCGCTTGAAAACAAACACATTTAGCCAGCCGTTTACATGGCACTTGACAAACACAGATTACAGCCTGTTCCTACCCCCAAAGACTGCACAGTCTGGGGAAGGCGACACAAACACAAAACAGCAGATCCTGGGAGGAAGAGCTGATGATGAGGAAGGAGAGACGATGGAAAGGGAGGGGAGGGGTTCCTCCTGGTGTTTGGGAAATGCTGATGGAGACCACACCAGCCCAGTCTGTGCAGGGTGAGCACCAGCACCGCACCCCAGCAGCTTCAGAGCGCTTTAGTTTTGAGGCATTTTGAAATGTTTGTTTGGATATTTTCAAGTGTGTGAAGGTGATCTGACTCTCTTTGGCCCTCGCTGTGGCGTCACCCTTGCCCTCTGAGGGACACGCCAGCAGCCTGTCCCACTCCGGGGAGGGCACAGCAGAAACCAGGAGAAATAGAGGGCAGGGAATATCCAGAAGTGACACCAGAGGAGGCTGGAAAGCCTCCCCTCGGCGCTCGCTTGCAAACCCAAGGGGGTCTCTCCACAAGCGAGGTTTGCTGCTGAAAGGGGATGGTGCATCCCCTGCATATATTTTCTTTTTTTTAATAACGTTGTGCTTCAAAACCCAGCGGTGACGAGGAGGAAGGAGAAGGGGATAGAGCATTTCAGCATTAACACTGCTCTTCTGTTCGTAATAACATGCTGGTACTTTTAGGAGTGTCTCGGAGCTTAAGGGGTCAAAGGTGAAGTTATCTTTCAAGAACAGCACTAACACTACAGAGCTACTTAATGCGAGCCGGGAATAATACAGGGCTGCGAGTTTAACCGGACAATGTTGTACTGGGCTGGTTTCATCCTGCCTGCGTTGGATTGTAGTGTTTTCCCATTGACTCGGGGCTTTAGTATCTTCCCCCCCTCTTCCTTTCTTTGCTTCTCTCCCTCCCCCCAGTTAGCATCTCCATGCTGGGCTGATGCAGCCGCAGCTCCTGCTGCTGCCAGGAGAGGCTCAGGGCTGTCCTGCAGAGGTGGCAGGGGTTGCAGTGTCCTTCTGCCAGCTCCGGAGTGCCGGTGGGTGCCCGGAGCACAGCCCTTGCTCGGGGTGTGTGTGCCTGCACCATTCCCACTCCTGCTGCTCCTCTTCCTCTCCCAGCTGCCTGGGCTGTGACAGGGGAGCAGAGGCAGCTGCTGCTGCGAGGGATTTGGTTCAGGAGGGAAACTCTGCAAGTCTCTCCCTATTTATCATTTTCCCTTTGTTTATCAGGGCATGATGCACAGAACGCCTCCAGCAGGTCCTTCCCTCTCCTGCAGCCCAGGTGAGGCTGGTGGCTGTCAGCAGACTCTTCCAGAGTGTCCCAAGTGCTGCTCAGGGCATGGAGCTGGGATTTTGCTCTTCTCTCTTGGTGTGGAGGATTCATCTGCATCAGCCATCTCTGCCTGGGCAGACTGAGTCGCTGCTTTTGTAACCAGCCTCATGTTTGTAAGGATTGGGGCAGGTCAGAATCCTGGGAATATTTCTATCTCCCTGACTAGGACATGAAAGAAGTGAAGGAAGACCCCAGTGATGCTACTTCCCTCTTACAACGCTCCTTTTCTGATTTTTCTTCTGCACTTGGGCAGCTTGGGGCAGGTTGTAGGAAGCGCCACGCTGTGACACAGACTGGATGGAGCGGAATTTGTTGAGATGGACGAGGCTTTCCATGAAAAACAAGGGCTCTGTTTTCAAACTTGGGGCCATATTTAAATCTGCAGGCTCTGGGCAGGGGAGAACAAGCTGTTCCTTGAGCTGGGGTTTGCCACAGGCGTTGAAATTTCCTTGGTTGGCGCCAGCAAAGCAGAGTGGTCATGGCCGGGAGAGATGAGGGCTGGTGGGGAATGTCAGGAGAGCAGGACCAAGGATTTGTATCAGAACTTTACACTTGCTTTACTCTAAAAACATACTAGAGCTCCTATTTCTACAGCTTTTCTGTGTTATTTTTAGACTGGCTCCTAAAGAAGTGTGGCTGGGGTGATTGCACTCCTTGTGCTCAGCTGAGAGTGGTTGTTAAGCCTTCCCTATTCCCTGCTCAGCTCAGGGCTCATCTCCGCTGGGATGTGATTGAAAGAGTCAGATCTCAGTGATTTTAACTACACATTTCATAAAGGCTGCAGAGCAGGTAAAGCAAAGAGACCTGAACAGTGAAAGACCCTGCTGAGCAGGGATGCAGTGTGGATTCTGGCAGTGTGAAACATCAGAGCATCCACCCAAGGAAAGAGATCTCAAACCCAAGCAGAAAATACAGACATATTTTGAAATATTGGACACCAGAGAATCTACTCCTGACCGAGGTTTCTCTAAATGCAGTGACTGATGTCTGTAACAGGATCATCTCACAGACTTCTGCGTGGTCAGGACATTCACATCTGCTTCCCTTCTGGATTCTTTAGTGTCTGCTAAGGGGCTGAACCCACAAATTGCCTTGGATAAAATGCCAGGCAATGAGACATGACGCAAGGGAAATGAGGCTTCATCAGTCCTCCTGCTGGAGGAATTACTTTCCTGAGCTGGGGGACAAGGTGTGTTCAGCAGGTGACCATCACCTTGGGGCCCATCCTGGCCAGTCTTCAAGGGCAGCCCTGTGCCCTGTGATCCACATGTGACCCAAGACACACAGTGAGAACAGTCCTGCGACTTCTGGAAGGGGTGTAAAGCCAACAGTGCTGAGAGAAAAAGCAGTTGGCACAGCTCTCAGTGTCCTGGAGCAGCAAGGGAGGCGTTGGCTGATTTATTACTCAGCAGTTTGGCTTTGTAAGCTCTGAAACCACCTCCTTCCCCTTGTTCTGTTGGCTCTTTCAGAAGAAAACGAGACCAAACACTGGGAAAGCACCAAGCTGCTGCAATCCCAGTGTGGGCAGCACCAGTGGGCTGAGTTTTACTGGAAAGCTGGGCTTTTACTTCTTCAGGCTCTCTGTGCTAGAAAGCAGGGTAGCCAGGCAAATATTTGCTCGCTGCCTCCCTTCCTCCCCTTCGCTGCGCAGCAGGGACAGTGTGGTTTGGATTTCGGTGTATTTTGGGAGTGTGCCTTTCCCACTGGCACCCTGCAGCAGCATCCCAGAGCCGAGAGGCTGTGCACAAGCAAAGTGCTCTGCTGCACGGAGCTGAGCTCGGAGTGCTGCAGGAGGCTGGAAAGGTCCCGGAGCAGCCAGGCTGCAGCGGCAGGAGGTTGATCCCACGTGGAAGAAGTAATGAAGGAAAATATCACAGAGTTTTAGAGCTCTGAGCCTCCAAATTGCCCTCTCCCTGCAGGAGGAGCACATGGCAGGCACACAGAACTGCCCCTTGTCATCTCCTCCTGCCCAAGTTGTGGATGATCCCTTCCTGCCCAGTGCCGAATTTCTGCAGTGTCTCAGGGGTTGGGTCTGTGGTGTCTGGTGGATTCTGGCTGGGCTGAAAGCACCCAGGAGGAAGCACAGAACCCACACACATCAGTGTCCATCGGGCAGGGATTGACATCCAGCGTGGCCTCCTGTGGCACCAGGGATTCCCCACAAGACTTCCCTGTTTCCCTGGGGTCAGCAGGGAAATACCATCCCCGTTCCTCACAGAATGCCTCTGTCAGCCTCAGAGTGCCTCACCAGAGCCTCAGGGTCACACTCACTATTTCCTTCTGTGCCTGTGCCTTGGGATTTTCAAAAGCGCCAGGAGTCAGCCTTGCCCTGGGCTGTGGTATCTCCTTGGTGCAACAAATGCTACTGAAAAAGAAGAGAAGAGAAGAGAAGAGAAGAGAAGAGAAGAGAAGAGAAGAGAAGAGAAGAGAAGAGAAGAGAAGAGAAGAGAAGAGAAGAGAAGAGAAGAGAAGAGAAGAGAAGAGAAGAGAAGAGAAGAGAACATTTGGGAAGAGGCTGTGGCTGCTCCTGCTCCCAGGAGATGCTGCAAGGGCTGCAGGATCACCGTGTCCTCGTGGAGCTCCCCAGGGTGGGCAGCTTTTCCAAGGAGCAGGAAAAGGCTTTGGCTCTTGTGCCTGCTGCTGCTGAGAGAGAGCAGATCTCCTCGCACAGCTGCAGTTTGGATAATCCCTCTGATGCTTCCTCGTACCTGCAGCTGGCTTTTAATGAGCCCAGACGACAGCAAGATACATAATGAAGGGCAGAGTATAATTGAGGCTTGATCTTCACCTCACAGCCTCTGTTTTGCGGCTCTGAACACCACGCCAGGCTCCGCCTTGCTCTGCCTCATCTGCTCGTCCTTGCCGGTGGGATGAGAGGAGATGCTGCCTCAGGAGGGCCCGTGGCAGCGCTGAGCAGCTTAAGGCAGATTAGGATCTTAATTCTTCAGAGAGTGATCTTCTGATCTCCTTCCCTCCCTGCCACTCAGCAGCAGCTCTGCAGCCCCACGGCTCAGCATTCTGCCTCGAGTGGAGGTGACAGCTGGGACAGGCTGCCGGGGGAGCTCAGGGACCCATGGTGTGAGAGGCACATCAGGAATGGTGATCCCAAACCCAAAGGCGCTGGGGTGCCGTGTGGTGTTGGTGACCCTCAGCCGTGGGTCAGAGGTGGTGCCTGGTGGATTCTGCCATCCCAGTGGTGCCTAAAGGACAGGCTGCCTGCAACAGAGGCCAGGACAAATTAGGAGTATAAAACTGGGCAATTTATTCAAGGCCTGCAAAGGCCTTGAAGGTACATTAGGGCAAGCAAAGTCCCCCGTCGGGGACGACACCCAAAATGGACCCTGGGTCCCAAGCCCCTCGCCTTTTACAAGTTCTGTCTCATTAGCATCTTGGCCCTTAATTCTCCAAACGCACCCTCAGGTGATGATGTTCACCACCCCAGGCCTGTTCCCCTCCATCTCGCAGTTGTTTACATGTTTTCAGGCCTTAAGACAACGAATATGTCCTTGAATCTGTGTTCAGAGAGCCTTGTTTCACCAAAGGTGCTGGAACAGAGGATTTTAGCACTTTGTAAGAAGCACTAAACTGCAGCAAGTTACAGATACATGAAGAGAAAAAACTAGAAATACTTGAAGGCATCACCAGTGTCACTGAAACTGTGGGAAAACAAAAAACCCTCCGACAACATTTTTTATGTTAGAGAGTCAAGGCATTGCTTTATTTTCTGGCCGGTCATCAGTCCTCACCTAGAGGAACAATGCTTTGGAAAGAAACTTCAGTTCCCATCCTCTAGGGCGGAGGCGACAAACCTGAATAAAGTTATATAAAATTTTTTAAACTGGTATGTTTTCTAACAGCAGCAAGGCACCAGCCTGGCTGAGTTCCCCCCTCCACCAGCCTGGGGGTCACCCACCCTGCTCCTCCTTCTTTTGGAGGTGCCTGACACACCAAGGACAAGCAGAAAGGAATGAGTGCCTGGGGCTGCACGTGAGAGCTGAACATTTCAGGTCTCTCCGGTGACATTTTAACTCTGTGGAGCTCAGTGAAGCAAAACTGCCATGTGCGGAATGGGAAAATGGCAAAATATTATGGAGACGGGGAGCGCAAATCAGTAAAAAGGATTTTGATGGGAAAAGGTATCTGGAAGAAGTTTCACGGAATAAATGCAGCATGAAGGGCTCTGTAGGAAGATCAGAGCATGAGGCTGGGATGTTGCTGTTCATGTCCCTGGGTGGGTCTGGCTGGGTCTGGACTGTGAGGGGTGGCTGAGGGACCTGGGGGGGCTCAGCCTGGAGAAAAAGGAATTCAGGGGGACCTTCTCACTTTCACAACTCCCTGGCAGGAGGTTGTAGACAAGCAGAGGTTGATCTTCCAAGGAAAAGGGGCAGGACATGGGGAAACTACCAGGAGAGGTTTCGATTGGATAGCAGGAAATATTTCTTCACAGAAAGGGAGGTCTGGCCCTGGCAAAGGCTGCCCAGGCATGTGGTGGAGTCACCATCCCTGGAGGGATTTAAAAGATGTGTAGATGTAGTGGCAGACTTAACAGTTAACAGGTTAACAGTTGGAACTGATGATTTTAGAGATCTATTCCAACCTTAATGATTCCATGAGATTTTTCACTCTTGTTCCCGAGCCACAGACCAGCACAGTGGTATCTGCACAATCCCACTGTGGACCCGGAGAGGTTTGGGGTTGAGAGGGCAGAGGGCTGTGATGACATTTAAAGCTGTCCCCAGCGGCAGGAGGGATGTCACCATCATTCTCGTGTCCTGGCAGCTGCTGGGGCCTCGCTGTGAACCCAAAGCAAAATAAATAGGCTGTTCGCCCCATCCCTCTGCTGCTTGGATCACAACTTTTGATTTTGTCATAAAGCTGCTTGACTTGATTGAGAGCACCATAATAATGATACTTACTGAGGAGGTTTCATCCAGCATTCTGAAATTGAGGTCCAACGATCGCCATTAATGAGCCTTTTATTGCACCCAGCTGGCTGCTGCCGGAATGTCCCTGTCCCTGCCGCTGGAGCTGTCCCTTGCTGCCACATCACTGCACCTCATTTACCCCAGCCTGGACCTGCAGGGCCCCAAAATCCTCTGGAGCTCGGGGTCTGTGTGAGCTGGGCACGGGGCTCTGTCTCCCTTTGTGGAGGCTGAGTTACGAGGTGGGAAAAACAGCCAGGACTTCCCCAGGGAAGGATGCTGTGGGTGTTACTGCCACTGCGCCAGCTGGATTAACATGTATTTAAAAAAAGAAAAGGAAAAAACCCCCTTGTCACTCCTGCAAGTCGCAGGCATCCTCATTCTCCTTACAAGCTGGCAGCACCAAGGCTGGGGTTTCATTCTGAGGCTGCTGTGCTGAGTATTTCAGACCCAATGAATCCCTTTTGTTTTAAACTATCCAGAACTTTTTTTTTATTTTTATTTTTTATGCCTGTTGCTAGTCCTCCCAGCTCCCCAGGGACTGCACACAAAGGAAAGTATCTCGGGTTCAGCAAATTAATTTTTTTATTCCTTTAATCCTCATCCACCACGGTGGGATGGCACCGTGGGGTGTGCATCACCTTGCTGGGGACATGGGTGCCACCATGGCAGGGTCCCACGCGGCATCCAGGACCAGGGACCTGAAACACAAGTGTGAGGGGTGGATGGTGAGCAGAGATGGGAGCTGCTGTGGAGGGACAGCTGCTGACAGCAGAGCAGGAAACCTGTGGGTGCTGCTGAGGAGAAAGGGCAAACAAAGAGGAAAAAAGCAAAGAGAGACAGGAATGGCTTTTCTTTATCCCTGGAGGCTGAGGGGGGTGGTGGGCAGGGTTCGTGTCCCCCCCAGCATGTCGGGTGCAGCAGAGGGGCTGAGGGTCCCTGGTGGGTGTGGATGGAATCCTGCAGTTCCCGCGGCACACAGTGGTGTGGCATGTCCCACCATCCCATCCTGAGCTCATCCCGTGTTTCCTGAGCTCATCCCTGTGGCACCTGGGAGCTCCCCTGCTATCTGGGTGAGCCTTTGTGCTTTCTCAGGCCTTGGAGCGGCGGTGATCATCGGTCATGTGCAAAAAAGCCCCAAGTCCTTGTGCTCTGAGAGGTTCTCTGAGCTCCCAGCTCTCCTCTCCATTTCTCCCATGGCTGCCAGGCCCAAAGCAAAGCTGGGTGAAGCTATGGAGAGGCTCCTTGTCCACAGAATTTGACTCAACCCCTTGGAAAGAGAGCTCTGCACCAAACAGAGACATCACAGCTGTCGCTGTGGTCTTGTGCATGGTCATGGACCCCAAGCTTTGGTAAATGCCCATTTTCACTGCTCTCATTCCATCCTTTCCCCACCCTGCCCTTGAGGGACTGCAGGGTAAACCCAAACTTGTCCCTTTTAGGCCCAGGGTGCTCCATACCCCTGGACCCAGCTGGCAGGGAGGACACCTCGGGGCAGAGGGTGACACAGAGGCACTGCCCTCAAGCCCTGCTAGTTCCCCCCTGGACACAGGACACACGGACACATCTCTGAGGTGACCATGCCCCTGGCTGGCATCTTTGCCCAGACATGCACTGTACCATCCACGGTGACAGCCTGACGGCCATGTGGCATTATAATAGGATTTGCTCCATGTCTATAAACTGTTACCCTAAATATCATCCCAAATCCTTTGATGCCCAGTGACAACCTGTCTCTTTAAATCTTTTCCCCCCTCCTGAATAAAGCGGCGTGCTCTGAAATCATTGGGAATTCCACGTATCCGCCATATAATTGGATTATATTTTATATGTCTCCTAAAATAATGATATAGTTACGTCTCACTCTGACAATGAAGCGACTCGGGCCGGAGCAGGGACTCACCGGGGCTGTGTTGTAAATAATGCTGCCAAGCTGGTCGGGATTATCAGCAAAAGAACTTGTGAGCCTCTTGCAGAGCAGATGCTTAATTAGAGCTGGGGGACACAGATGGGTGCTTAATAAGGGGGAAAGATCCATTTTGGTCTTTGAAAAGTACTGGGGCCGGTTGGGATGGCTTTTTGCAACCTTTTACTGAGCTGTTTGTCCAGTTACTTCTCTACCCTCCAGTTGGGAGCCCTAGGTCCAACTCCAGCATCATCCTTAATGGTGGTATCAGGTATTAGGTGAGATGAATGTCAGGCTGAGGTTGTTACCCAAATCCTCCAAAATCATTTGGAGATAAATAAGACTGCCTAAGCTGTCTTTTTAGTGTCAGAGAGTAGGGCTTTGCTTTATTCTTGGCCGAAAGGCAGGGGTGTGGCTGACAAAGTCCTGGCCTCTGCACAGATGATGATTAAAAAAAACATTTATCTTACTTACACATTTTTAGCAAACAAATAAATTAAGGTTCATTGGTTCTAAGTTACATAAATATCTTCATTAATTAGTATTCCATCCTCTACTGGTTAGTGATTTCTCACTCTTCAGGCTACTTTGCTCCACATTCTTCAGTCCTTAAATCACCTTTTTCTCAGAGGAGACATCTCCAGCTTTCCAGGCCCTCATCTCCTCTGTATCTTCTGGTTACTCCAACGTCCTTGAAAGGCCATAAATTTAAGATCTCAGATGTCCAATCTTCAACTCCCTTTGGCTTTGTTTACTGAAGCTTGTCAGGGTTAGTTTTAACAAACTTAAGATTTTAGTGATTTAATCATCAAAATAGCGATAAGAGTCTGTAAAGGAACTTAACTAGTGCTGGCTTAAAGTGTGCACTGCTCGCAATTAAGTAAAACAACTCATTAAAAATCTGTTCAGAAAGTTGCGTCATTTGCAACACGGTCAGGTTCAGATACTGTATTTCGTGTTTCCAGGGGCCTGTTAATGTTTTGGGAATAACTTTCCAAAGGCCTCATGCAATGGATTATGGCTGGGACATGGCAGAGGTGAAGGGATCCTGGGGGGATAGGGAGAGAACACATTTTAAGACCAAGCAAGGAGGCCTTGTCTTTGATCTGGTTTGGTTATTCTCATAGAGGATGTCTACAAGAAGTGAAGTGATAATCTTGCCAAAATTTGAGGTGCTTAGTGATAGAATTGGGGCGTTCACATGATGGTGGGAGACAGGAATTGTGTTTTTTCAGATACGAAATCCTTATTTCTGCCTCTTTGTACTCATTTTGGGTCTCTAGTTTCAGGTTACCTGCAGAGGGTGGAAGTTTCTGGTGCCTGGGGCCACTTATGATTGATTTCCCTCAGCTCAGATGATTTCATCCTCGCTGTCTTTGGCTCCCATGAGAACAAGACCTCTCCCCATTTCTGTTTGCGGCCAGGACCAGCTCCCAGCACAGGATATCCAGCTGGGATATCAGAGTTCTGGGCTGCAGGAGCTCACCATACTCCCACAGTGAGATGGATGGCTGCTCTGCATCTCCAAAAACCAAACTCCTTTCCTCCTGGGATGGCTCCAAGTGGAGGCAGTCAACTCCAGGTTTAGCTATGGAAATGGTGGTCCAGCAGAACCTTCCAGGCACATGCTCCAACCCCTGAGGTTTCAGCCATTCAGCATCTCAAATGTTGCCCCCAAACCCTGCTCTTTTGGAAGCTCAGGGTGGCTGTGCGTGGCTGTTTGCACTGGGCAAGGATCCTAAATTAGATATCTTAAATAAATGGCATGAACAGAAATCCCCCAGAGCCCCTCTCGGTGCCATCCATCCTGCCTTGTGTCGGCAGGGAGCAGATGGGTGAAGCAGACAAATGAAGACTGGTAGGATGAGAGGTGTGAAGTGACAAGAGGGTGACAAAGTGTCACCGGTCCAGCAGTGAGCAGGGGAACTGTCCCAGCCCACGTAATTCAGTTTCACACTTTTTTGGTTGCTACCTTCTCAGAGCAACAAATCACTCCTTTATTCCTCTTGGCTTTGCTTAGAAATTGAGTAAAACTTTCCTCTTCTACAGATAAATTTGTGCTTAAACCCTTCATAAAAGTCTGCAGAATCTAGAGCATGTAGTGCCAGCATTTTGGGAAATGTTGGCCCAGGTCTTCCTGCCTTTTTAGAGTAACTTGATAAGTCTGATTATCTGTGCAAGGGTCTAAATTTTGCTCAGGCCTTGATTGAGAGGTGAGGAGTGACTTTTGGCTCTCTAGTGAGCAATCTGGAAACACAGAAATAAAATCTTCAAAGCATTTTTATCTGTGTGTGTTTAAAAACTAGGGCTTTAGGAATCACAAAAAAAAAAAAAAATCAAAACATCTTTTCAGGAGTTTGTAGTACAAATTACCCCATTAAAAAGTACCCTGTTTATACAAGAGAAAAAAAAAGACATCACCGGTTTGAGGGAAGAAGTGAGGAAAGTATTCAGCAGTGAGTGATCTTCGCTGAATACATTTTCTCTAGGCCATTGTAACTGCAGGAACTTATCAAAAGAAATGGTTATTTTGATCATAAATTTAGTGGGTGGCAGGATTTTCTTGGCATTTATTTGGCTTTAAGATGAACAAAATTTTCCAGTGTAAAAAAAAAATAAAAGCCCAAATCCAAAAAGGGAGATAATTAACGTGCAGGAGTTAATGGAGAATTTAAAAGTAAATGAGCAGGGCTCATCCCTTCGTTCTGAGCAGTGTTCGTATTACTGAACATATTTTCCCATTCTGGAAATGAGTTTTCCAGCCCAATTCTCACTTTGGAGATGCATTATTCGCAGTGAATCCCTCAGATGTCCCTGGCTGGTCACTTTGGTCCCTCTGGACACTCTTCTGTACGGGGATTTTGCAGAACCAAGCCCTGGGTAACTCCCACCAGGCCCAGTTTGCCCAAAAACCGCACCAAACCCAGGGAATAAGGTGGTTTCCCTCCCAAAAGGACAATTTAAATTGCCGCTTAGCAAATCAGGGCCATTTTGCACAGCAGAGGAGTTTTGTTTCCTGTGGCTAACGCATGACAAGGAGGAAACCCAGCTTTTACATCCCTGAAAAGCCCTATTATCTTCCCGACTTTAGGTCTGGTGTTTTTGATGGCCTGGGGATGAGGGTCGCTTTGCATCTGTATTCAGCCCCATCTGTTTCTTTGGAGGGAGATTTTCTATTCATGGTCCCCCCCAGCCCCGGTGCCAATAGCTCGGTCCCCTCCAGCACAGCCCGCACCAGGGGCTGCCCCAGCCTTTGTCCTGGGCTGCCTGGCACCGGGGACAATGGCCCCGATGGGCTGCACTGCCCTTTGGGCTTTTCGAAAGCCTCTTTATCTCCGAGCAGCCTCTGATTTCCTCTGCCCCACGGTCCTCCCCCCATGGCACCTCCAAGGACAAGCAGGCGGAACAGGGTCATCAGCTCCCGCACAGCCCAAGGGCTCCTCGCCTTTATGCTGTTGACTTTTCAGTGTATAAATAGCAGAACAATGGAGCCGGAGTTATTTTTATCTATCGCCCTTAACATCACAAGAGAGTCTGGGAGCACAATCGGGGCCGGTCTCGCTGGAGGAGTGGAAATTTCAGGGCTGGCCCTGCTCTGATGGGCTCGTTGCATTGGGGTTTGTGATGGGAAAAGGGGGATTTTTGGGGCGGTGCTGCAGAATGAAAGCTGTAATTGGCATTAAAATGCCTCCAGAGGTGGTACTGCTGGGCATTAAAAAGCATATTGTCTTTAAGCATGGGAACGATTAAATCTTCACTATCAATGTTTTTCTTCCTGGGTATCTTGGGTGGGGAAAGAGCGAAACCTCTGCAGCAAACGCTGAATGCCCTGGCAAATAAGCCCTGCCTATTTCCTATATTTGCTGGCAGTCCTGAGTGCTTAAAATCACGGATTGTTTTCTCAGCTCAAACTCAAATTGTGCAAATATTATCACGAAGACACAGGAGACCAGCCCGAGCTGCCTGCACCAGAAATGACTGCAGGACCCCCATCTCAGGGATCTGCCCCTGGAGCAGGACCCCCCGGGCACACTGAAATCTGCTTTTTCTGAGTCACATCTGGCTGGGCTGGAGGACAGCTCTTGCACCAGCTCCAGACCCTCCAGCAGAAAGCTCTCCTGGGAAGGAGGATAATAATCTGCCTTTGGAAGGATGCAGCCAGGGCCGTCTGCCCACTCTGCAATCCATCTGTGGGCAGCTTTCCTGTACCCTGAGCTGGCAGGGTGAACGTGGAACCGAACTGAGCCTCCACTTTGGAGTTAAATTCTCTGTGTTAGATGCATCCTTGCTTCTCTTCCTCTCTGTTGCCAGCGAAACTTCATCCTGATGGCTCTTTGAGACCCTCCTTGCTGGCCCTGGTGGGGCTGAGCTTCTCCTGCTTCTCTCCGTGGGATTTCAGTCCCAGGCAGAGGTGGGTAGGAGCTGAGGGGCTGTGTGGAGGAGGAGGACACAGCACAACAGGTCTGATCCCTGCAGGGCTGCTGGAGACCAGCCTCGGTCTCCTGATGTCCTTCCCTCTGCCTGTAATGCAATCAGGGCATGGACCTGTCCCTTCCACTGATCTGTGCAGGAAAATTATGTACGAGGGCAGGAAGACAGAGGGGGAAACAACCAATCAGCCAACCAACCAACCAAAAAAAACAACCAAAAAACCCCAAACACAAGGTTGTCAAGGTGGGTCAGAGAGAGATGTTCCTGTAAGGACAGCCCCAGGTGCTCTGAGCAGAGCAGAGCTGTCCCTGCGCCTCTCTGCCTATGGCCAGGCTCCAGAGCCACAGCTGCTCCTTCAGGGAGCTCAGCTGTTGGAACAGCTTCCAGGGGAAAAGGTTGTTTCAATTCACCTGGAGTTTTTCATAGAATTACACTGAGCTCAGCGAAATCTCATTTCAAAATGGTTGGCAAAACTTTTCTCTGAAGGGAGGAGGAACAACATCTGTTCTGACAGTCTAAGCGCACTCCAGATTTTTTTTCTTTACAGTCAGATTTTAAATATATTATGATTATGTTTAAAAAGATCACAAAGGTTTTCATTAGTAATACGAATTGCTCTTTGCTGTCGTCTCCAGTTTTAAATTTTATTTTACACACAAAACCGTAGCTTTGGCTTTTGTCTCCATTTGAGCATTTTTGGTGGCACAGAGAAGCACCTTCCTGACCAGACCAGCTGATGCTGCTGGGTTAGTCCTGCTTTTCTTGGAATAAGTAGCGAAAAAAAAACAGGCCTTCCTATCCAAAACAAAATGTAAAACCATAGAACCTTCCTGGACTATTAAAAATGTCAAGTATCTGTTGACTCTTAAAGTATTTCCTTGCTGTGAGAGAACACTGGGGCTGCTGCAATGGATCCTTTCAGCTGCTGATTCCTGCGGGCAGGGTCCCTAAAGCTGGGGCTGATGTCACACCCACAGTGCCCAGCAGGTCCCTTGCTGGCATCTTGTCCCCTTCCACCTTGTGCCACGTCCTTTGTGCCACCATCCCACAGCTCTGAGGCAGCTGCAGAGCAGCCCTGAGCCCACGGGAGAGGTGCTGCGGTGTCCTCTCCATCTCACCCTCCCCAAGGGCTTCCACACAAGCAGCGAGCCAGGAGAAGCAAACATGATTTCATCTCAGGAGGCTGAAAACAAGAGCTGGGCATTCTCATGCCATGAAACTGCACTTTCCCTGAAGATCCCCCCCTTCGGAGCTGTCTGGGTGTTGCAACAGCATCTGTGCCAAACACATTTCTGATTATGCTTTCAAGGACATTTTAATTTTTGTCATCTCTGGGATCCACTGCCAGAACTCCTGCTAATGCCTTGGATTGCCAGATGAGCATCGCTCTGTGCTTTCATTGCTCTCTGAAAATAACATCTCAAACAAACCACATTTGCTGAAGCTGCTCTTCAACAGCTTCTCTCCAATGCCACCAGGCCAGTCCTCTCTGAAGCAATGTGCTGATGACACAGAGGCTGCTGGTGTGCCAAAAGGGCTGTCCTGGCAGGGTGGATCCCAAAAGGGCTGTCCTGGCAGGGTGCATCCCAAAAGGGCTGTCCTGGCAGGGTGCATCCCAAAAGGGCTGTCCTGGCAGGGTGCATCGCAAAAGGGCTGTCCTAGCAGGGTGGATCCCAAAAGGGCTGTCCTAGCAGGGTGGATCCCAAAAGGGCTGTCCTGGCAGGGTGCATCCCAAAAGGGCTGTCCTAGCAGGGTGGATCCCAAAAGGGCTGTCCTGGCAGGGTGGATCCCAGCTCCAGGGCTGCTGACAGGAGTGAGATCCATCCTGATAGAGCTGCCCTCCCTGGTGAGAAGCATTTGGCCCATAAGGAGCTCAGCTCGGGGTGCTCAGCTCAGGTGGGAGCAGCTGGGGGCTTGTGGGCTGTGTCTGGGGGTTCTCAAGTCCTGTGCCCACAGGATTTGGGGCATTTCTAAGTGTCACCCTGTGGATTAGCTCGATGGGGGATGAGCTTGGCTCTTGATGGCCCCCATATTGTACTCTGAGTTGGTTTCAAACATCCCCAGTGGAGGAAGGGAGGTGACACAGCTTTCTGAGGTGACACAGCTTTCCAAGCCAACACCCTCATGTCAGGTTTTGCCACTGCAGAGGGTGGGACCTGCAGAACAGAGGAAATGCTGGGTGAGCAGCACTTTTCTGGGCCCAGAGTAGGGACGTTCCCGGCACTGTGGCTGCCCCAGAACACTTTCCCCTGCTCCATCACGTGGGGCTGGGTGCCCAGGAGGACCATCCATCCATCCCTGCTCCCACCCAACCCAGGGTGCAAGTCCCCTTTTAACAGAATCCCTCGCTGAGGGACACCACTGCAAGCCTTTGTGCAGTCCTTGGGTTAACTTACAGAGTGTCCTGGCAGAGCAGAGGGCTGGAGAGATGCAAAGTTAACGCATAATCAAACAGACAAATCAAGAGAGCTGCGTATGCTTTCCTTGCATCCTTCTCTGCAGCAGTTCCGAGATTTAATTACCAGCTCTAAAGCACTTAAAGATTTTCAGGTGGAAACTACTACATAGAGGAAGGAGAGAGCACAAAAGCAGCCTACATAATTAAGTGCTGCTTTTTTAATTTAATTTTCTCCTTCATTTGATCCTCTCCTAGAATCTCGAAAGCAACAGTCTCAATACCAGCTGTGTTCTTTTGCATTCGTGTTGCGTCCACAGGATGATCACAACAAGAGGAGAAAACAATAGTTCAGGAGATCTGTGTGATGATGCCACAGGGAGATGGGGTCTGTGCTGGTGGCCATGCCCTGTGACAGTGTGAAGGTGAAGGTGCCTACCCTGATTTTGGAGGGACACTCACCTTTTGAAGTGAGACCATGAGGGGTGCAGCCCCTTAGCTACAAAACTGGAGTTTTGGAAGGGATCTCACATACCATTGCACTAAAAGGGTTTGCCAATAAAACACGATAAATAATTTGCATTTGGTAATCCAGATGAGAGCTGTAAAGAGAAAATACAAATGGGTTAAGCTGTAAATTACTGCTGTTCCTCTCTTCCCTCTCTCCCCATTCCCTTGGAAATTAGCCAGTTGCTCTCTGGAATCACTAATTCTTACAAGCTGCCCGTGCCAGGCTAGCATCAGAAAAACAAGGAGGTTTATTTAGTATTTGTTTCTTTGTTTAACCGTTCCTTCTTTCAAAATATTTTAAAATGAAAAAAAAATGTGCAGACATTCCAAGAGACAGAGTGATTCCTTGCTTGGTGCCTCTTTTACAACCCCAAACCTGCTTGTATAGAAAAATGAGAGTGTTATAGGCTGGGCTACTGCGATTGTTTGTCAGAAACCACCATGGGACAAGGCAAGGATGCTTGGGTTCTCACAAACCTGCTCTGATAGTGCTTCTGAGTGCATTAGGACACCAAATATCCTCCCTGGCCCTCTCCAGACAGGCACTGTGGACTCTGGCAGCAGCAGGGAGCTCTGTTTTGCTGCAGAACAGATTCATATGAATTGAATTTTATGTTTTTAATCGCTTTTCCTGACGAAGAGGCGCAACTTCGAGATGGATGTGATGCTGCTGCTTTGAGCAGACAGAGCTGTGAGCTGGGCTTAGCAGTGCCAGCCCCATGTCAGCAGGTTGGCCAGGAACAGGGGAGGGGCGTCAGGGGCACGGGGAGGATGGAAATGTCCTTTGGCAGCTCTCTGGGTATGGTGGGCTTGGATGGGAAGGGAACTGGAGGTAACCAAGTACCAGGAAACTTTCTCTGCCCTTTTCACAGAACCCCAAAATGGTTTAGGGTGGAAGGGACCTTAAAGCTCAGCTGGCTCCAACCCTCACTGCCAGTCCAGAGGAGGCTGTCAGGATGATTAGAGGAACAAAACACAGGAATTACAAATTTCCCACTGGATGAAAAGGAGACAACTCAGATGGGAAAGGCAGTTCTGGCGGGATATCCCTGGGGGTGAATCCTCAAGGTTTCCTGTCTCATCCCTCTTGGGGATGCAGAGATGTGAATACTTGAATGTGATCCCATAGTGGTTTCTCAGCGGTATGAGACCATTGCAGTTGTATGCAGAGAATTAGTATTAATTAAGAGTAATAAGAGAGAAGGATGGGCTGAAGAAAAGCAGGGAACAGGTTGGATTTTCTGCTGATTCCACACGTAATTTGGAACACATTTCCTGCAGCTCCAGCACAGACCTTGAGATGTGGTCATCTCCAGCTGCGGCTCCTCTGACCAACGCTGGGGTCACCACATCTGCCCAGGGCCAGCCCTGAGCAAGGTGAAGCCCCGCAGGCTCCCTTCACCCATTTTGTGCATTCCAACTGAATATTGCTTCCCAGCTGTGATTGGGAAGATCGGCAGAGCGGTTATTGGCTTGAGCTCAAGGATATTGAAGGCACTGGAATGCTTTGGCTCCCAAGGTTTGGGTCGCTTTAGAGGACACCGTGCACCTGTGGGTGGGCTGCAGTCCTCGCCCATCTCATTGTCTCCAGGGCAGGTTTCAGGCTGCTGCTCCCATCCCAAATGCTCGGGGGTGGGGAGACACAGGCTCAGGGCTTCCCCAAAACTGCTCAGAGCGCTGGAGAAGTGCTGCCTGGAAGAAAGAGGAAATCTGACCCTTTCAGGTGGATATTCTGAAGGTTAATGTCGTGTTTTGCCTCAGAGGAGAGGTGTGTGGCTGCAGCTGTTCCCCGTCGGATGGCTCAGCACTGACAGAGCCAAACTCAGCAGCACGGACAGGGAGGGACACGTGTGTCCCTCTGATCATTCCCGACACGTAAAGTGGTTCTGATGGTGGGATTTTCATCCTCTCTTTTCCTTCTTTTTTCCCTTCCCCTTTGCAGTGAAATACAGAGATCTGGGACTGCGTCCATATGGAATAGGAACCTGCAGGGAGCTGGAGGGGAGGGGAGCAGGTCCTGCTGGAAGCCCAGACCTGTGCTGGCAGCTCGGGGCTGGCACAGAGCAGATCCCCCTTGGCCATCCCCATCCTCCTCAGAGCTGAGCACGCTTTCCCCCCCCCATCTCCCATTTCCCTGTGTTTATTTGCGCTCTTTTTTTAAAACTGAGATCCACAGGATGAGAAAATGGCTCTTCTCTCCTTTTTCCCTCCTTCTCCTTTCTCGACTCGCTGAGCCAGCTGGGGCAATGCCACAATTCAAGGCGTCTGGAGACAGAATCCAGCTCGCTGCCTTGTGATCTGCATGTCAAGGTGAAACTGCAATAAGATAATAATGTCAGTATCCCCAGAAGGCAGGCGGTAAAAGATACTAATTGCATTTCACTGAAGGCTTCAGAAACACTCAGCAGCTGGAAAGCTGAGGAGAATTTTGATGCTATTCTTATAAGGGAAGATTTTTTCCCCCCTTACGCTGTTTGTAAATCTATTACAGAACATGGGGAGTGGAAGCGGGGGAAGGGAATGTATAAAACCAGTTAAAGGCTTAATGTTTCCCATTATATTTTGTGAGCTGTAGGTGGTCTAGAGCTTATAAAAATGTAGCACATTCCCTTGTAATCAACCATAATAATTTATTATTATTATTTATTATGATTTGCTGTTATTTTGCACATATAAAGGCCCCTGCCAAGGCAATGAGAGCTCTGCACAAATAGTTAACATTTATTATAGCAGTAGTAATGTTTAAAAATATTAACTAAATAAAATAAAAATACCAGCTCTAAAAAGCTGCGGACAGCTTTGTTATTGGGAAATAAATGCAGGAAGGCAAATATCTCACAGAATGGCTGATACTGATTTGAATAGAAACATGTCTGGCAAGGGACGAAACACATTTTCAATTCTTGGAAAAACCGGGAGAGCTTGGAGTGGAGATGTGTCTCCAGCAGCCAGTTGTGCTCCTGGATTTGCCCAGCAGGAACGGGGACCCCCTTGCTGGCCAGGATTGTGGGTGGAAGTGTGGATGTGGTTGTGCATCTGCTGCCCAGGCTTGGAGACACACAGGGATAGGTGTTTGCATGGAAGGACTTTCCTTGGAGAGTGGATTTATTCAGCCCCAGATGGTTGTGACCCTTTCCTCCGTGCCGTGGTGGTGGTGCTCTCCAGGGAAGCTGGAGCCCAACTCCAGGGTCTCAGTGTTCCCCACCCTCTTCCCCATCCTTTGTCTTTGTTCTGTCTCAAATCTATAATCCCAGGGAGGAAGGAAAAGCTTTCAGCCTCCCCTTTGTGGCCTCAAAAGGGAATTGTTAGTGCCCTTTGTGCCACCTGGGCTGAAAATGAGAATATGGGAGCACTGGGAGAAGGGGTGGAAGCTACTGGGGGGAAAAACCATCCAAAAGCCATCAGGAAAAAGAATTTTGCTGCAGTTTTACCAGCAGGGATGCATGGGGATGCATTTGGGATGTGGTGCTATGTAATGCAGTTGTTTACGAGCTGGGGAAAAAAAAGGTGAATGGATGAAAAACAAAACTTGCAAGTGTCTGAGGTGTCTTTGGGTTGGTCAAAAGAAGAGGTGGGAAACCTCCTTAGGGTTTTCCTGATAAAGCTGGAGGGCCGGGCAGGGTGCTGGTGAGCAGAGAGGCAAACGCAAAGCTGCTGCAGGTGGGAAGGAGCACTGGGAGCGTGATGAGGTCTAAATTAGCTGTAAATGTTTGGGAAGAGGGCAGAGGCAAAAACAGAGACATCCATGTGCAAATCTCTGCTCTCCTTGCACAGCCACCACCAGACAGGCAAAGGAAATTTGAGGAAGAATGGGGTCAAAAAGATTGCTGAGAGTATTCTGACGGCAGCACATAAATCAGTGCCGCGATCCTGCCTGGGATGGCGCGTTCGTTTTGAGTCAATCCATCTCAAAAAGATACAGCAGGGATAGAAGGGGTCAAGAGATAGGCAACAAAAATTATTGGAGACACTGCAAGACTTGCAGATGAGCAGAGACTGAAGGATGAGGGGGAGCATTTATTTTGAAGATGAGATAAATATGCGGGGATATGATCCATGCACATGAAAAAGGAGGCTGTAAGTGGCACGGAGAAGGTAAATCAGGGCTGGTAGTCACCCTTTGTTGTGAGACAGAAACCAGGGAGTGCCCATGGGACTGACCGGGGGGGATTTGAATGTCGTCCGTGGGACATCTGCAGCACTGGTGAGGGATTCACAGCCCCCAGGGAGGCCTGGAAGGGCACCTGGGTACCCAGAGCATCTCAGTTCCACCGGTGGAGAGGAGATCAGAGCAGGGGGGATACAAACACCTCAGACCCTCTCCCTCAGTGGGAGTTTTGGCATTTTCCTGGCACTCCAGAGCAGCATTAAATGGGGGCGTGGGCTCCAAGGCATCCCTTCTCCCCTGGACACCTGCATCTCTGGGGTGAGGGGCACCTGTCTGGAGGTGCTGGTGCTGTTTTGGCAGTGCAGTGATGCTGTAGGGGCTCCGTGGGGATGCAGGGGATGAGGGCACAGCTCCCCTGAGGTGCTGCATCCCTAACAGGCGTGGAACCACTCAGCAGCAGGGCGTGCCCACCGCTCTGGGGCTGGCAAACACACCCAGGTGGTCTCTGCTTGAGGATGAGGAGGGCTGGAGGCTCGGGATGGAGGCTTGGGGTGCAGGCTCAGGGTGCAGGCTCAGGGGGCAGGTTCGGGATAGAGGTTTGGGGTGCAGGCTCAGGATGGAGGCTCAGGGTGCAGGCTCAGGGTGCAGGTTTGGGTTGCAGGCTCGGGGCGCAGGCTCGGTGCCAGTGCGATGGCAGGTGGCTGCACGCTCCCAAGGAGGGATGAAAGGAAGGCACATTTCAGGGCTGGTGGAGTTCTTGCCGAGGTTATCTGATCTCCTCTCTGCCCTGACAGCTCTCCCCAGGGCTTTGGAACTGGCCTGGGGCCGCTGCTGTGACGCTGCCACCCACGCTGCCACCCCACCCAGCTGCGGGGAGGTTCAAAGGCCGGGTGTGACTGCCCTGAACCCAAACGCTTGGTGTGACCTCCTTTGCGTGCTGGGAATGATGAGGTTGGCTCAGATAAGGGTCTGCTCCTGCCCTGGTGTGCAGGTGGAGCATGAAGGAGCCTTTGGGATGCTGAGTGAGTGCATCCCTGCCCTGGTACCCTGTCCCTCTGAGAGGGGCATCCAAATTCAGTCAGAGTGGCTGAATAGTGTGCTCTAAGCAGGCTGTGCCTACACAAATGTACAAATCCTGATGGGTTGGCTCAGCGTGGGCGCTGTGGGATCGCTCACCACAGGCCAGCACAGCCCATTCCTGCAGCAGCACCCTGAGCTCTGTGACCAGCAGCACTCACATGGGTTCATTTTGCCCTTTCACCATCTCCCCAGGGGGAGAAGTGTGTGCAATGGAGTGTCTTGTTTTGGTACAAGTCAGGGGTTTGGTATTTTTTTTAAAATTCTTTCAGCACGCTGGTTGTTGTGTGTTTCTGTCAGAGAAAGCCAAAGCAGGGCTGTGCTGAGCCTCTGAAGCAGAAGTGGTGAGTTTTGCAGTGAGTCTCACTTTCTGGTTCTCTCGAGGTTTGGACTCCCCCAAATTGTTTCCCCTACAGAGAATCTCTGTTTTCAGTGTGAGAATTTCTGCTCCAGAGGAAAAAAACTGTGAAACGCTGAGTAGTCTGAATTTTCTTCCCTTGGGACCAGAGCTGGGCTGATCTCTCAGTGCCAGCGAGGGAGCAGAGCTGCAGGGAGGGCAGGGCTGGCAGAGCTGGGGCATGCAGGGCCAGCAGGTGTGAGTGTAGGGCCAGGGCACAGGGCTGGGGAATAAGGAGATGTGGCAGAGCCTCGGCAGGGTCTGAAGCCAGGGCAGAGCACCCAGACCTGGGGCTGACGGGAGAGGCTGCCCAAGGGCAGTGCCCCCTGAAAATGAGTGTCAGCAAAGTCCCCAGGTCACTGCAGTGCCCTGAGCTGGGCGGGACCTTCCGCCCTTGGAAATCCCCCGATGCTCAGAGATGGGAACAGTCCCCTCCGTCCTGCTGGAGATCAGGCCACCCACTCTCCATCCCCAGCTCTCCATCCCCAGCTCCTGCAGACACAAGGGCATTTGGCCAGCAGCTCTGAGGTCCTGCGGGAGCGCTGCCTGTCTCTGCATTTTTGCCTGACCTGATGTCCCCAAGGGATGCCCCAGTGCCAGGGGAAGGTGGACGAATGAGGCAGGGAGGTGTCCAACCAGCGTGGTGCTGCAAATTAAGGCATCTGATGAAGAACATTTCATAAAGCCACATGGAAAGGTGGTGGAAACCTGTGACACCTCTGGGAGTCAGGGTTTTGAGGCAGAATAGCACAGTAGGGCATCTTTGGTGCACCCAAAGAATAAAAATTACAGGCTCCTAAAGGGAGGCCCACACAGGCTCCTGCTCTGGGGACTGTCTGCACTAAAAGCCCTCTTTGCAGACTCATTCCAGGCTGGGGTAATGTCCCTTTTTGACCTCTTAGTCTGAATCCACCTGCCTTGACTTAGCAACGTGGCCATAAAGGTGAGCTGGGTGTGCAGACAGCCTTTAGTCCCTGAAGGAGCAGAGCAATTCATCCCAGTCTGTGATAAATCAAAGTGGTTACTCTGGAGGGATCCTTATTTCTCTTGATTTTAGACGGGGCTTTCAAGTCCAGGTTTAAATTAAGCATCCAACTTTTAAAACTCGTGACAGGAATCTCCCCATGAAGCTGAACACCGTTTAGGTGTTTATCCAGCGTGCAAAAATCCCCGTGGGAAAATGGCCTGCAGAGGATCAGGCACTGGTTTCATTTCATTAGGGGAAATTCTGGAGACCATAAGCTTCTGGCAAGGCTAAGAGGGATGTTCCTCACTGCAACATTCTGGGTCTCAGAGGTTGTCTTACCTGGCCAAGTGTGACCTGAGAGTGCTGGGCACCCACGGTGACCATGAGCAGCCTCAGGCCAGGCTGTCCATGTGTCCATCTGCATTTCACAGTCAGCCCTGGAGGTGTGTCCAGAAAAACCCCACACCCATGATTCCAGTTACACCCACAGGTTTTCAAAGGGATTTATTTGCCTGAAGTTGCAAAAGGCCATTCATTGTACAAGCTTTGGAGGAATTCACAAAAATACCTCAGCTGTTTGATTTTGGAGCCTGACTTCCTTAGGGTAACCTCGTGTGGGATCCCACTTACAGCTTTAGGTACCTTCGGGAATTTTCTGCTGAACGTCAAGTTATTGTCCTGGTAAAAACGTTAGAATTTGGTTTAACAGTGGAGGGTCTTTTGTGGTCTGAATTACAGCAAATTTACTTACAGTTTTCATTATTGGAAAGTTCAGGAGAAGGAATTATCCCACCAGGGAGTGCTGTTTAATTTCTGAGGAATCATTTTCTTGTCCTGATATAAATTTGATTGTAATGACAGGTAATTGTAGCAATAGTATAACAATGATAAACCGTTGTGGAAATGGCAGTATTTTCAGTGCAACTTCATGAAAATCCTTCAGAATGTAAACTAAATTAAACCAGAAATCCAGCTAATAATGGACTTAGTATTTTATGCCATGTTTTGTTCACTTTTTACTCAATAAAGGCTGAGATAAAAGAGGAGGGGTGCTGATTCTGGGTTGTGGCTGCTGCAGTATTTGAACTTGGAGAAAAACTGAGTATTTGGCCTTCTGTTTCATTAGGGTGATTATAATCCACTTAGAGATTATATAGAGATCTTAAAATGTCAGAAATTGCCTTTTCCTGTGTACAGCAGAACCAGAACAGGGCAAGAAAGGGTTGTTGAGGGCTGTGTGCATTGAGACTTCACAGATATGAGCTTTACCTGTGGTCTGCTCTCTAAAAAAGTGGCAGTTCTGCCATTTTTGGCTCAAAAAACCACACTTTTTTTTTATTATTTTTATTAAAAATCTAGAGTCCTTGGTGCTTAGAATCCCTGGCTTTCATCTTTCCTTCCCTCTAAAAGAGCCCAGGTTCTTTCTGTCTGATTTGGATCTTGTGCATCCCAAGGCTTGAGCCACAGGTATCGCATTTTATTTGGACCGAGTGAATACTTTGCCAATCTCCTCCTTTCAGCTCGGGCTTTGCAGCATCATTTCCACCAACTGTTCCCCGTGCTGTGCCCTGAGAACACTGCTACCGCCTGCATTTAAATTTCACACTGGTCTAAATGTCGGAGGCTGAGTTCTGGCGTGCAGAGCGGAGCAGAGATTCACATTTTTAAATTAGCAGACAGTGCAAATGAATGACTGGCTCTTCCCTGGGGAAATATTCTGGATCTGCTCAGCACAACAGCCCTGCAAAGGGGGCTGCTGCTGGTAATGAGACAGCCTTGGCTGGGGCCTCTGCAGCTCAGGGAGCTGGAGGTGTTTGCCAGGGCAGGGAATAAGCTCCGCGCGTTCCCCCGGGAGCGGGCGCGGATGTTTGCAGTCGCTCCAGATCTCATCTCCCAAGGAAACAAAGCAAAAGCCAAGCCTCTCTCCGGCTCTCACCCCTTGGTTTCTGTCTTGCAGTGGGCTCTTCCCGTTTTTCTAGGTCGGAAAATAGAGCATTTGAGGAGTGTGTTGAGCAGCAGTGCCCCAGCTCCTCGCCGGACACGTTGAGGCACACACGAGCCAAGCGCAGCACCAAGATGTGCTTCCCTCTTCTTCAGGGAAGGTTTTTATCCCGACTTTGCTGAGCAGGGCTGTTTTCAACATGGCTGGCCAAGCTGGGAAAGCAGATATGCAAAAAGAATACCTAAATATATCTATGTGGACTTTGTCAGCCCGGGCAGGCACTGGCCAGGTCCCTTCTGCCACCCTTGTGTTGAAGTCACTGTCCCTGTGTCACAGCTCTTGGTAGGACACAGCCCCATGGCCTCCTCTGCTGCGCATTCTCCAGGGCAGCCCCGAAAAAATGAGGAGGTCAAGGAGAGACTTTGCAGATTGCAGAAGCAGGAAGACTCTATCAGAGATCTTTGGTCTCCAGCTTATAAAGGAAAACTGAGAAAACCTGGATTTTTGGAGAGGGGATGGCATATCCAAGGCATGAGAAATTGGCAGGGAATTATCTGATCAACCCCTTTGATGGGATTAAATAAAAAGTGAAAAATAAATGCTTTTCTCTATGTTTCTTTGTCACTATTGCTAAAATATTGAAGTTTAAACAAGGAGGCTTTTAATGGAGGGTTGTCTCACAGGGTGTATTGTATTCACTGGAGTTTGCTCTCTCCTTGGCTAATTATATATATTTATCCATCTTATTGAAAGCTTCTCCAGGGCAAAGAGATGCCGGTTTATTTCTTTATTTAATAAAGGAAATGCATAGTGGGGAGAGATCTGTTAAATATCAAGGCGGTTCAGAGTCTGATACTCCTGCTCTGGCAGGGGCTGGGAGGGGACATGGCACAGGGGTTGGGAGGGGACATTGCAGAGGGGCTGGGAGGGGACATCTCAGAGGGGTTGGCAGGAGCAAGGAACTCCCATTTCCAAGGCATGGCTGAGGGCAGGAGGTGGGAAAAGCTGGGGTAGGAGATCTCATTTGTGGTTTGGGCTGAGACTTCTTTGGGGATCTCGTGGGGATCCCCCATTGCCTCTGGATCCATTGATGAGTCAGGTCCAGCCCCTCTCCTGCTCTTTGCCTGCTCTAGGTGATAGCACTGTAGCTGTTATTTCTTGTCTCCTTCACCCACCCAAACTCTTCATGTGTCCAGGTTTCAATAAACACCCTGTCTCCCCCTAAAAATGTGACAAATTTGTGATGCCCTGTGCAATGTCCCAGCACTCGCAGCGTTTTTGGGCAAAAGGCTCCAAACCAGAACTCCCTGGTGCAGGTAGGACCAGCCCCTTCTGATGCTCCTGCAGGTGCCATTTGCAAAGTTCATTTGGAACCCCTTGGTAGAGGAAGAGACCTTGAACAGCCCCTCCCCAGGTCAATCTGTCCTTCCTCACAGCTGGTCCCTGTCCCGTCTGGCTGGTGTCATCCCTGTCCCTGAGTGATGCTGCTGTCACACCCCACTGGGGACAGGGAGAGGGCTCAGTGCTTGTTGGGAAGATGCCAAGATGCAGCAAACACTGCTCTGGGGATCACCAGCAGCCTTGCACGAGGGGCTGCACTCAGTCAGGGTGCTCTGTACGTGAGCAGCAGTGCTGTTTGGCAGTGCTGGAGGGGCACGTCAGGGCTGTGGTCCCAATCTCAGCAACCTCAGGGCACCCAAAGCACCTGCAGACCTCACCCAGCAGCAGCCTCAGCTCCTTTCTGCTCGATGAAAGCATTCCAGACACAAACCTGCTGTACCAAATGTGTGGCTGTTCCATTAGTGCCTATTTTAATCACATAAATGTAACACTGTGAGAAAAATCACAGCATTGCACAGACAGGGACTGGCCCGGGCAGGAAAGCGTCCGTGTGACATGGTCACAGCAAAGTGTCATTATGGCCTGCTGGGGAGCAGCACTCATTTTCCTGCCAGGAAGGGTTGTTTCTCTGCTTGCAGCTGTCAGACTCATGAATCCATGGAAATGGCACAAATACGGGGGGTTATTTTCTATCTTATCAATTTTGTTTTGAAGCTTGGTGAAAAATGTGAGATCTTCATTTGAAGCTGCTGCCAGACAGCGATGTGCTGGCTCCTTGGACTTTTTTACATCCTAATGATGCTGCTTTATTTATTTTTCTTTTTGCTTAGCTACCCAGCTGAGCATCGTATGTTTTCTTCTGCAGGAAGATGAGCTCTCAGGAGTATCTTCTGCTTTATGGCTTCATGCAGATTCTGCAGCTCTGGGTTGTCACTTACTGTCACTTAGGCATTTGCTTTTTGAATCAAACGGGGCTGTGGTGTTCACGCCTGGAGCATTTATTTAGGAATAACTGCTTTCGATCAGGATAACAGCTACAGGGCTGCACTGCTCTTTGGATTCATGTTCTAGACTTGCAGCACCAGCACAGGGATGACATCACATGAGGTGATGTGGCTCCAGGCTCGGACTCCATCATCCATCCCCCTCCCAGCTCTCTCTTTCATCTTGGCCAGCCACCCTCAAGGTGTGCCTTGTCTTTAAGCATCGCCTTCATCTCACAGGAGAAGCAGGCGAGCGAAGCGGTGCAAGGTGAGACAGCTGGATTTCAGTGGAAGAGCACAAATGCAGTAAATAAAATTTTCGCAGCTGTGTGTAGAAGCTGAGACGAATCCCTGGGTTACAACACCCAGATCTTCAGCTGAGCTATCCCTCCAGATTCCCCGTGCAGCTGCTAGGCAGTGCTAGTGCACAATTCAGCTCCTCCTAAGGTGCATGTTGGAAAATAGGTCAGATGGATTGCGCTTTCAATGTGCCCGTTTTCCTAAAGGCGTCGTGCTGATGAGCACAGATGTAGATACTCCTGCATGTCTGGAGTGGGGGGCTCCCCACCCTGGGAGAGCAGAGGCATTGTTATGTGGGAAAGGATGCTGAGATCATTCCTCTTTTCTCCAGGTAGCTTCAGTCCCCACGCCCACAGCTGTCTCGGGGCTTAGCTCCAGTAACAGCTCCCATCCAGAGGCCAGAAAAGACAACCAGTGACAGCTATCCTGAGCTGACAGGGTGCAGTTCCTGCCGTGCTGACCTGTGTCCCCAGGGCTCCCTGAGCTTGGGGACTGATGGCAAACTGCAGAGAAACCATTCATAGAGGATTCCTGCACAGGGGAGGGGTGGGAGCAGCCTGGAGTCTCCTGCTGCCCCTCTTCCCCCCTGCAGGGCAAACTCTTTTCTCAATGATTTTCAGAGAAAACATCACCCTGTGCCCTGCTCACCCCTGCCAACAATCGGGCTGGCTGCACGGAGCTCCCTTGAGAGAGGAGGGGTGGGAGAACCTCTCTCAGGGCAGATGTCAGCAGCCAGACCCAGCCTGAGGCCCCTGCCTAGCATGCAGATGTGAGGGGCAAGGGCAGCATGTGCAGGGCACTCTGCTCAGGGAATGTACTCAGGTTCAGTATTCAGGAATTCGATTGCCATCTGGTTGGGGCAGGAAGCACAGAGAGCTGTGCAGCAGTTCCTCATTGCTGGTCAGGAGGGGTGATCACCAACACGGGGAGATTATAATGCCAGGGACTGAGGGTCAGATTTTAGATGAGGTAAGCAGTGTTTTCAGCTTAGAGCCATTCCCCCTTGTCCTGTACCTCCATCCCTTGTCCCCAGTCCCTCTGCAGCTCTCCTGGAGCCCTTTAGGCCCTGGCAGGGGCTCTGAGGTCTCCCTGGAGCCTTCTCCTCTCGACTGAACACCCCCAGCTCTCCCAGGCTGGCTCCAGAGCAGAGAGGCTCCAGCCCTGGAGCATCTCCATGGCCTCCTCTGGACTTGGTCCAGCAGCTCCATGTCCTTCTGCCGCTGGGGTCCCAGAGCTGGAAGCAGCTCCAGGTGGGAGATCAGAAGCAAAAATCCTCACTCCAGGGGACAGGAGAGCAGAAGCACCAACCCAGCAGCTGAGCAGAGCCTGCAAACCCTGCCACGCTTCGGATGTGCTCCCTTCCTTCTCCAGGAGCTGCCCTGGCACGGGAAGGGAGAATCCCACAAATAACGAGGTGTGTGTGTGCAGACAGCCCCGCCTGGCACACGTGTGCCGCAGCCCTGCATCGCCCCCGGAACGCCAGGAGCTGCCAGGAGCTCGGGAGATGGGAATCTGGGGAGACAGCGAGAAAAGGGAGGGCACTGCAGCCTGATGGAAACCCCGGCAGCACCTTAACCCCGTCAGCACGGGCTGGCATCACCCACTGCCGTGATGGGAAGTGGCAAGAGAAGGAGACGATGCTTTATTGGTGCTGGGTTATGGAAGGGGCAGGCAGCTGAAGGCGACAGGCTATTGTCTGAGAGAGGAAATTTATTACAGGGCACCACACAAAGCCTAAATTAGGCTACCCAGGAAAAGGGAAAAAAAAAAACCCTTGGTGTGTGTGATATGTATGCAGAGCTTGTCATATCGAGTAATGTAGTGCAATAAGGCTGAACCAGGCAGTAATGGGCTGTGTGGCTGCTGCTCTGCCTCCCTCTCTCTCTCTCTCTCTGTGTGGTTTTTTTGTTGTTGTTGTTGTTGTTGTTGTTGCAGCGGGACCTTAATGGTGTTCTTTAAACAGATGCTTGAGGAGTCGTACTCCAGCGAGCAGCAATTAAAAAAAAAAAAAAAAAAAGGGAGAGAGGGGAAAAAAGAGGAGAAAGGAAAAAAAAATGTTAAAAGCACAAGATTGGCAGAAATCATTTTTCAAAAGAAAAGAGCTTGGGGGTGGGGACGAGCTGGGAGAAGACTGTCAGGCTGTGGAAAAGTTTAATAAATTCCATGTCACTCTAAAGACCGTCATGTGCAGAGTTGCCCAAGGCCAATAAAACCCGATAAACCTCTGATAGGCTGGCTCTGCTGCACGGGCACGCATTATTGCTTTGATACCTTACACAAAAATAGGGTGCTTTTTTGTTGTTTTTGATATGGTAAGAGGCCTTGCAGTGTGCTGTTCTTTATAAGAGATATATATAAAATCCATGATAAAAACACCAAAGGATTTAAGTGTGTGGCTGTCATCAGTTACTATTTAACTGAGCGAAACATGTTAAAAGCAGCAACAATACAATATAGCAGTGAACGCATGAGAGCTCAGGCAATCTTCCTCCCACATTTAAGAGAAAGTGCTTTTTAAAACTGTAATCTTGGTCGGATTCACGGGGAGGGGGAGAAGGCATGATGAAGAAAGCAGGGAGAAACATCTCTTATTTTTGTTTAACTTCAGCAAGTCATTTCTTTGCCTGATGTGGCAAGCCTTGGAGTATTTGCCTAATTTTTCTCGCAGGAATGGCTCGGCTGAAGGGAGGTGTTCAGGCTGAGAGCAGCCTGGTTCTGAGCACAGCACAGGGGTCTCGAGTGCCAGTGGGGAGAGCAGGATGGACCAGGCTGGGGAGCAGCAGCATCACCTGTGCTCCCACCTTGGGGTGGCTCAGCTGAGCTCTCCCACCCTTGATTTCCCTCCGTGGTCCCTGTGGGAGCACAGGGAAGATGTTCAGGGCACATTGGCACAGCGCACCTTCCCCAGAGGGCAATGGATGGAAAAGAACTGCTGGAGCAGTGGCAAATCCAGTGGTTTCTCCTCGCTGGGAATCGAGGTGGTGTTTTCACCAGCACTGAGGAGTTTTAGGTCCTTACCTGTGATCCCTGAGCTCTGAAATGACGTGGGAATCTCTGCTAAAAACGGGGTGAAGCTGATGCTGCTCCTGGTGCAGCACCCAGCTTCCACCCAGGGCTGAGCTTGCTCTCCTTGGTGTCCCTCTGAACTCCAGGAAAAGCAAAGGACATGGAGAGGGCAGGGAAAATAACCCAGATGGGCAGCGTGGGGCTGTGGTGGGGGAGGAGACAGGGAGGGGTCTCTGTGCCGATTTTCCAAGCCCTTTTCCTTGCCCTGGAGAAGCTGGAGGGCAGAGCTGGATCCCCACTCAGTGCAGCACCAGCACTTCTCTATTTATTACCCATTTTTTCCCCTTTGATACTGTTTGTTGCACTGGTACCTGGAAAGAAAATGATTCAAACACGATTCAAGCACACCCAATGCCAAACTGGTTGATATTTGGGGTTTAATGGTTGTCTCTGTGATGAGCTGGAAGTCACAACCACAAGTCTGGAGCAAGTGCAGGAGCCTGCAGAGAGCTGGGACTGTCCAGACAGGGGAACAACTACCCTCCAAGCCCTGCTCTGAATTTCCACAGAACTTTTCCACATATTTATCTCCTGGTCAAGCTAAAATTCTGCAGGTTTGGGTGTCTCTACAAAGCTGAATAGTTGGAATATTTGGGCAAGGGCAGTTTGGTTGGCTGCAGCAGGCAAGGCAGTATAAGAAAGCCTTTTTTTCTATTGTTATATGAGAAGTAGTTGTAGGGTGCCGATTCCAAAGATGAAATTTGGCCTGGGAAGAGCTGCTGTTGAGAAGTGCTTCTCGTCGTTCTGCAAGAAATTGGATTTGATTTGTCTGAGTTAGGAACCTTTGATAATCATATGCTTACCATAGCCAATACATTTTTCTCCTGAACTCCCAGCTGTTTTCTATAATTTTCGCCCTCATCCAGACACACATTTCACAATGAAAAACACAACTCCAGAAAAATCCTCCTCTTCCCTCATAGTTGGCAGGAAGGCGCTCACTTCCAGGCTTTACAAAATACACAAAAACACTGAATGAGGGGGGTTTGCCTATTTTTCCCCTCTGGAAAATATTGATTTTCTTTCTGAAGGGTCTTTGGAGCAAAAGTTACAGAGCTTGAAGTCTAATTCCAGCAATTTGGAAGATCCAGGTTGAATCTCCCTTTGTGCTGGGGAGCTTTGGGTGAGCCACCCTCCCCCTTGGCCTTTCCCTGGCCAAACACAGCCAGACTTTTGCCTTTTTTCCCACAACTCCCTGCTTTTGCCTATTAAAATACAACATTTTTTAGGTCTGGAAGATGTAGTCCTGAATGGTCCCTGTCTCTCATATTGTGTTTGCAGCATTTGTCTGTGGAAGGACAAGCCATGACCATGCCAGCACCATTTTACAGAGGGAGAAAATATGGCTTTATATAATGTTTTGCTTCTGGTGAGATAAACAGTGATTTCCTGGCAAAGCTCCTGTTTGCATAAAGCTTTGCCTCCTCTCTCCTCTGGCTTCCTTCAGGAGGCCACAGCTCAGCTCAGTGCAAGGAGGATGTGCTTATATCAATACCTGCAGAAGGGAAAGGTAAAGAAAAGGATCTGGAAATGTTTAATGTTGTCCACATATCAGCAGAGTTCACTCTGTTCATCATAATCCCATTTTCTACCTCAGACGTGTCATTACTGCCCACCGGATTTGGGGAGATAGCAGCAGGAAATGAGCTGGAAAAACATCAGACAGTTTGGGTCTTTTTTTTTAAAGTCATTAACACCTTTAATATATTTAATGAACTGCAAGCAGCCCTCGGAGTGGAGAAGGATAAATTCGCTGCAGGTCTGACAGTGAAGGGAGGCTCTGCAGAAAGGCAGGAGGAAAGTGCTGGGTTTGTCAGGGCTGGAGGGCAAGGAGAGCTGAGGGCAGGTCCTGTCCGAATGGCAAAGAGAGGAAGGGAAATACAAAAGGCAGGAGAGTGGGGCTGCCTCTCCTCAAGGCCCTCCGTGGGCAAACAGAGATGCACAAGAGGCTCCAGCTGTGCTCCCCTGCCCCAGCAATAGTGCAGAGGTGGTGTCACCATGAAGGTGACAAGCAGTGACCATCACCTGCCGGCTGTGCACCTTTGAGGGAGGCATACCACGACCTGCCCGTGCTCACAGCAGACAGGCTCGGCTGAGCCCACCCGGGTGTGCTGTCGGCAGTTTTCCGAAGCAGACTGGACAAGGGAGGTGAAGCCAAGGTGTTATCCCAGGCTGAGCCAAATTCCTCCCTGCCCACAATGCCCCGAAGTGGCAACAACAAAATTCAACCCATTAAACCATTGCTGGGCTGGGGCAATGCATCTCCTGCTCCTGCACTTCTGTTTCAGCCCAGGGCCCTGGGAGCTGCACACAGGCTCTGCCACTGCCCTCTCCTGCTGCCTCCAGCCTCGTCTGACTGTGATAAAGCACTGGAGATGTTGTTCCTCCCATGGCCCTGCCGTGCTGTCTGCACACCCACGAGCGGATCTGATTTGCAGCACATGTCTCAGGTGGGGAGAGGAATTTATCCTCCTGACAGGCGGAGAGGGGCTGAGCAACTTGTCCAAAGCACGGAGCCAGTCTGTGAATGACCAGGGACTCGACCCAGAGCTGAAGTGGTGCCCCAGCTCCTGGCACACACACCCTGCCTGCTGGCAGCTGCTGAAGCACAGGGGAGAGCAGAGCAATTTGTTTTGCAGGTTGCTTAATTTATAAGGACAGGCTCTATTTGGGTTTTGCAGCACTTTATAATGTAAAACTGTCCAGGCTGTCATGTCCCCTGTGCCCAGGGCTCCCTCGGGGGGCAGGGGGTGGGAGGCTGGGGCAGAGAAGTGGCACAGCTGGCGAGGGGCAGCGCTGGGGCTGCCCAGGGCTCTGCTGCTCAGCCCTGCTGGCACTGAGTGCTGGCTCCAGGCAGGAGCCCTGGGCTCCCTTCCAGGCCGAGCAGAGCTGACAGGATTCAGCAGCCATGAGCTACAGTGCTGCTTCCCTGCTCTCCTGACCCTTTCCGTGCTGACCCCATCACCCTGCTGCCAGCTTGTCACCTCCCCAGCTTGTCCCCGTCACTGCACCTCCTGCCCCATCCCAGCTGTTCCCCTGGGGCATCTCAGCCCAGATCCTCCCTTCCCTGACTCACATCCCCTTCTCCCTTTCCCCATCTGCCCTTTCCCACCCCCATTTCTCACCAGGGCGGTCTCCAGCACCCACGGGGGCAGCCCAGCCTCCTGCCTCGCCTTTGTGCAGCTCCTCATCAGCACACTGAAAGCCACCTGGCACACGTAAGGCCTCGACCACCATGCTCTGAATTTCGAGTTCCCCCTCCAAAGCATGAAAAAATTGTCCAAAAATTCCCTGCCGACACAATTCTCCCCATCCTCCCCACAAAGGCAGCTGGGCTGCAGAGGCTGGAGATGGTGCTGGGACAGCTGGAGAGGCACACGCTCGCTGCAGAAAGTTTCAACTCAAACAATTAAATCCCCGAAAGAATTTCCAAAAGCGCGTAAGCAGGTTACATGCCTAATTCTCAGAGCCCAATGGGACTTGGACATCTAATCTCCTTAGCTGCTTTTGAAAATCTTTGCCAGGTGCCTGTTTGCATGTTTAGGTGCTCTAAAACCTTTGTGAGTCTGAGCTGTGGAGTGTGGTCAGTTTGGGTCAGGGCAGAATTGCAGCAAATCCCATCTGGAGATGGTTATTTGGGCTTAAATCCGAGCTGGGCAACCAGCAGGGTCCCCAGCCCTGCTGAGGGCCACCATATGTCCTTCGTCATTTTGCTTTATTCTGCTTTTGGCAGACTCGCCATGGGTAAGGCAGAAAGAGCCCTGCCCGGAGAGCATCAGCTCTGTCAGGTACCACAGAAAGGAGGCTCTGCTGTCTGAAGCACTCCCTGTGCTGTGGGGTTTGGGGTTGTTTTTTTTTTTGGCAAATCTGGCCCATAATGAGCATTGCTTTATGTGACTAAAGCTCCAGGCCAGGAGGAGCAAAGGCAAAGCCTCCAAGCACAAGAGCATGGCCTGGCTGGAACTGGAGCAGAGCAGCTCCTCCTGGAACAGCAACATTTCCATCTTCGAAAATCAGAAACCGAGTGTGCAAAGCACTGAGCTCCCAGCCAACACCTCTGATGGAAGGAGAAACACAGACTTTTTGGCGCTTTGGAAAACCAGGGCACAGGTTTTGAGCCTTGAGCACAGACCTATGTGAAAGTCTTGGCTGTGGAACACCAAGGAAAACCCAAACAGTGGGAGCAGAGGGAGATGCTCCAGCTGACAGATGAAAAGGGCTCAGAAATGCTCTGTCCCAGCTCCTTGAAACCTCAGGAGCTCAGCAGCAGTGCCCAGCAGCCCGGGGGATGCCCACACTGCCACATCTCCCAACCCCAAGCCCTGAGAGCCTCCCTGTGCTGGGACTCTGACTCCCCCTTCACCCAACCCTACCCCACCCCCAAAAAGTGACCCCATTTTCTGAGAAATTATTTCCAGTGCAGTAATTGCAGGCTGGAAATTAGACCCCAGCCTTCAAAGAGCAGGCTCTGAAGTGCACATTAGCTCTCTGCCGGGATGAGCCATCGTACCAGTCCCTGCTCGTCTCCTGCCTGAAATTATGTTTGACTACAGGGCATGAAATGTTATTCATCCTTCCCCATCTCCCTCCCATCCGTTTCTATTCAGATTCAGCACCGAGTGGTAGCAGCAGCAGGTATATGAAAAGGATTTTCAGGTGTTCATGTGTCTTTTCTTTCTTTTTTTCCCCCGGTTCCCCTTTTATACATGAGAAAGCAGCATGAAAGGCAAAGCAAATGAGAATGGGGAAGAAAGTGTTGGATTTAAAGCAATCTCTGGGCACGGGGGTGTTTATTATCTGCAAAGATGGGGCTGTGGTGCGCAGGGTGAGTGGCAGCGTGGCCCCAAGAGCCACCTCCCCCATGGCTGTGGTCAAGGCTGGCGTGGAAAGGGTGGTGCCGAGGCGGCTGATGGGCACGAGGTTAATTCTCATTTCACTCCCTGGCAGTAGCAATTTCACGGATCTCGTCATCTGTGGACAGGTGCAGAAAGGGGAGATCAGAAATGACAAATATCTACATTACCTTCAGAGATTAAAATGCCACCAAATGGTCTTTTAATATGAAACCGCTGGTCGTTCTGGGATTTGGTTGCTATAAGGGACCATTGCCAGTTTGGGTTTTTTTAAAATTTAATTTTATTTTTTTTAAGAACAAAACACACTGAGGAAAACATTTAAAAAATGCAGAGGTAGCTGGAATTTGGAGTCTACTATGAAAAGCAGACTGGATATCTAGGCTGGACATCTCCCATCTGCATGGATAATTGATAATCATGTATTTTCCCCACCAGTCAAAAACAGAGTTACTTTTAAATAGATAGAACTGGCTCTTGCCATTTTCTTGTCAGTGTTATCTCATTAGGATCAATACTTTTCTTTGCTTTTCTATAAGCCTGGGAAAATCAGGGGGATGGATTTCCTCTAACAGGATAAAATCCTTGCAAAGGACTTTGGAGAGGTGAGATAAGAAATTAACATTAAGGAACATGATCGCTATCGTGTGCAGAGGTTTTGCTGCTGAACCCCACCTGAAGCTTCTTTTCCAGCACATTTACATTTCCAACAAGCTCCAGCTCTCGCTGATTTGAAGCTGCAGGGTGTAAAATCCCCCCGGGGCTTTGCTTGGCTGAGAATTGCCTCTCCCTAGACGGGGGAAATCCTGTGTGATGCCGACCTTGAGGCTCCAGCAGGACCCGATGGGACAGAGAAAGAGGGGCAGGAGATGTGCAGATGCTGTGTGCTTGAGATCCTGCTCAGAGCAAATGAAAGCTGAGCTGTACAAGGCTTTTATTTCATTTTTCCTGCTGGGGAGCAGCAGTGGAGGGCCCTGATGGAAGAGCCATCCCTGCTCCTGTGTGACCGGAGGGTGCTTTGGGGTATTTTTCCTGGTGTCATTCCTTCCCTCCCTGCACCCCTGCTGCCCTGTAGCTGCCACCAGGTCTGTTCTTGTGCTGGGGGGAGAGAAAAGGGGAGGGAGGGAAGCACTGTGGGGTCTGGAGCAGGCCACAGCAGCAGGGAGGAAGGTGAGGAGGGTGAGGAGGGTGAGGAAGGTGAGGAGGGTGAGGAAGGTGAGGAGGGTGAGGAAGGTGAGGAGGGTGAGGAAGGTGAGGAGGATGAGGAGGGTGAGGAAGGTGAGGAGGATGAGGAGGGTGAGGAGGGTGAGGAAGGTGAGGAGGATGAGGAGGGTGAGGAAGGTGAGGAAGGTGAGGAGGGTGAGGAAGGTGAGGAAGGTGAGGAGGGTGAGGAAGGTGAGGAAGGTGAGGAGGGTGAGGAGGGTGAGGAAGGTGAGGAAGGTGAGGAGGGGGAGGAAGGTGAGGAAGGTGAGGAAGGTGAGGAGGGTGAGGAAGGTGCCTGGCCCAGCAGCATCCCCTCGCTGCCCTGCCCAGCTCTGACTCTCCAGGCTGTGCTGGCGTTCGCTGCTGGAGGCCAGGCCACGCCATAAATCAAAAGCTCCTTCTGCCCTTTGATTAATGCCCGGGGAGGCATGGGATGGCACCGCCGGTGTCCCCAGCCTGGGAGGGGGTGGCAGAGATGGATCTGGAGGGCTGCTGCAGTTGGCATTTGGGGAGCAGCGCGGGCTTGGCAGGGCAGGGCTAAGGGGGGCTGTGTCTCCCCCCTGACAGAGCAGCGGCTTGGGAAGTGTGAGAAACAATCTGCATCGCATCCTTGGAGGTGTCCTGAGCAAGGGAAATTTAAGGAGAACAGACAGGGTGACTCTCCAGGCATTTAAGGAGAGTCCTTCTGGTTTGGCTTAGAGAGAAAGCAGAGGATGGGAAATGCAATGGGAGGGTGATGGAAGCTGGCTGGTGGGGGTGGGAGCTGACAGCTCAGGAGCAAATGAGACATGACAGAGAGGGGGGAGATAATTTAACAGGCTTGGCCTGATATTGTCCTTCATAGTCATGTCTTGATTTTCTCTTGCTTCAGATTTGTCAGATCTGATTTTGCACAGGGGCCGCAGGGGGGTCTGCTCTGTACCGCACGTGCTGTGCAGAGGTGCCTGCGCCGCCGCCTGTTGCTCCTCCAAGCCACAAGCATGCAAGGAACATTTGGTTTTAAATGCCTGCAAGTATTTTCACGTTGTTAGAATGACCTCTTCTTCGCCATGTGCCTTCTCGAGAGCTGTTGTGCTATTTTTGCTCCAAATTTCAAAACAAATCCCACCCCCTAAGGCAGAAACCAAGAGCAGGAACCATCAGGAGCTGTCAGCTTCGCTGAACCAACCAAAAACTGAGATTTCCAACAAAAGCCTTTGACTCGTGGTGCTCACCTCGAAGCAACAGGCTGCAGCCTCCCCACCCTCACCCTGCTCCCGAGGCTCAGCAGCTCCTCCGCTGCAGGAGGTGTTTGTGGTGGAGCAAGGGCAGGGTTAGGGGGGATTTATGTTCTGCTGGAGCCTCAGGCAGGCCCAGCCGTGTCCCCACAGCTCCATCCCACAGCCCACCAGGCTGCTGCATCAGCTCTTGGTGGGGTCTTGAGGTTGAGGTGTAAAGCCGTGCCCTGAAAGCTGCCAGACACCAATTTTTTCAGCAAGAGGGGATGTCAGGAGCTCCCCTTCACAGCAGCAGATCTCCTCTGGTTCCTGGGCTCACCCTCACTGATTTTTCCTGCTGTGATGGGTTTTGGGGGCAGTCCTAAAAGGACCTCGCAGGCCTTGGTGGGTGCAGGGTGGTCCCTAAACATGGTGCAGCCACAGCCCCCAGGGTCACTGCAGGTTGGGTGCCCCTCTTCCAGCTCATCAGAATAATAATAACAAGACCAATAAAGGTTGAGTGCCCCTCTTCCAGCTTAGCATATAACAGTAGTAAGAATCATCATCACCCTCATGCTTTTAATTTTTAACCGAAGCGGCCACATAAAATAATTTCTTAAGCCCTTTGCCTGTGGCAAATGCCTTAGAAGGACATAAAAGACAAGCTCTGATTTTCCTTCCTGCCCTTTTTTTACAGCTGTTGCCTGGCGCAGCTCCTCAGCCAAGGTTCCTGCAGCTCTGGAGGTTGGTCTGTCCCTGGAGGGCAGGCAGGACGTGCCTACACCCTCAGCACAGCCAAAGGCAGGGAGCTGCCAGCAGCCAGGACCTCTCAGGAAAGGGCTGAGGTTCTAATTGCCATTCCCCTGCAGATATTTGCTTTGGGCTCCTCAGGCCGGGCTCTCCTGGGCTCCTGCTGGGATGTGAAGCCGCTGCCCAGGGCATGGACCTGCAGCAGCTCCGACCGGGCACAATTTGAAAACCATCCCTCAAATCCCAGCCTCCTGCACTGAGCCAGATGGGGATTAGAAGTGGTTTGCCACAAAAAAAAAAAATCCCAAGGCATGTCCTGGTGGTGAATTTAGTGATCACCGAGGTTGCTAATTACAGGGAAAGGGTGAACCGTGGCTCGTGGGACACCCCGCAGTGCTGGGGAGCTGTGTTTGCTACTTGGGAAGCACTGCTGGAGTGCTCGGGTGACAGTCAGGGCTGGCTGCAGTACCAGGGGTCCTGGGGGTGGTGCCACAGCAGCAGTGAGCCATCCTGGGAGCTGGCACTGGGGCACAGCTCAGGGGCTGTGTCCGAGTCTGCTGAGCTCTGGGTGTGTTGTTAGTCTGGGGGGAGGGAGCTCAGCGGAATAAAGTCTGTCCTTCCGTGGGTAAACCCCACCTGGTCTTTCCCAGGCTGTGGAGGGGCTGGCTCTCCACCCCAGCTCTGAGCTGCGCTGTCGGGGGCACAGGGTGGGGACTCTCCCCAAACGCAGGGTGCACAAATGTTCTGAGTGGGAAAAACCCTGCACAGCTTGAACTTGATCTTGGCTTGACTCCTCCGTGGCTCTGTGCAGGAGTTACACAATGCCCTGGGCTTGTTGAATGCTGCAGAGACACGACCAGAGCTGGAGGAAGAGCAACAGGAGCCCCAAAGGCAGAGACAAGCCCCATGCTGGAATAAACCCTGTTGCTGGCCCTGGATCTGCACTTATCCTCAGCACATCGTGCAGGGGTGAGATGCTGTGGCTCAAACCTTTCTCCTTAGGTTTCCTTCTCTTCCCGGGGCAAAGCAGGGAGAAAGGAGCTCCACAGTGCCTGGGGCAGGGATGGACATCACCAGCCAGCCCTGCCACTCTGCCTTCCCTCGTGGCAGCCCCAGTGCCACTCAGTTCATCAGCAGCTTGGTCCAGGGTAAATTTTAATTGTCCACGTCTCTCTGATGCCCACTTCAATCGGCTGGGTAGGCTGCCCCAGGATCCAGCATGAGGAAGGTGAGATGATCTTTCCTTAAGAGGACGTTGCCCAGTGATCTTTCACAAGGCTTTGAACCGTTTTGCTGATTCTTTTATTTTTAATTGGTTCCCCTTGGAAAACTCGTGCTGGAATCGGTGTCCTTTCATCATTCCGTGCCGCCGTTGATGCCAGTGGTGTGCTCGGAACCGCGCGGGGCACGCGAGGGTCGCCTCACACATCCTGTCCATAAACTAGGTCAGCACTTGACAAAGGGATTTTAGCTGGGGCTACCATCCCTTTGCAAAGCCTGGAGGGGTGGGTATGGCGAGGTTTGGTTAGAAGAGCCCCATGGAAAGGTTTTCCTTGCCCTGAGCAGTGTCCTTCACCTCCAAGGGAGGAGGTGTGGGGTCATGGGGATCTGCAGCAACTCCCCTGGAACAAAGGCTGACCTGAACTGACTGTGTGGGTCTGCTGTGTGCTCAGGAAGGGCAAAGGGAAGGGCAGAGCTGCCAGCCTGGTGCTGGGGTGAGATGGGGCTGGAGCTGGGGCACCATCACCTTCCACCCACCAGCCCCGGCAGGGCCCTCCAGCCCAGGGAGAGCCCTCGAGCAGCGTTTTGGGGATGGCGGCCCTGGGTCTCGTCATTCCACGCTGGCTCCTTTAGGAAGTCCCCAATGAGCACCATCCTCTCAGCCATGGGGTAAGGCCTGGCCACTGCCACTGTCCTGCTCCCATCTGGGACTCACCACCACCCCCACCAAGCTCAGTTTATGGATTCCTGTCCCCTGCCAGGCAGGAGGGTCACCCGTGAGAGCAGCAGGAGTCTGGCACAGAAGGAGGGAGGGAGAAAAATTACAAGGAGATAGAAACTTTTTTTCCAATTATTTTTGGAAAACGATACACAAAATGCCGTATTTCCTTCAGCTGTGGTCGGGTTAGTGCAATGTGGCCCTGTGTGGCTCAGCAGTGATATTTGCATTCCATGAGTAGGTGCAATGAGGCACCACCCACACACCAGCACTGCCACTTTGGCCTTTCCTGAGCTGAGAATCCCAACTGGGCAGTGCTCCCCCTTTGCTTATTTCTTGATCCTAAGAGTCCTGCTCTTATTTAACCTCCAACCCTTTGAACTTCACATTTCCTGGGCCAAAGGGTCCCCTGGGTTCGCTGCAGCCTTGTCCTGGGAGCACAGCCACGAGGGTCAGAGGTGAAGGGGGCATGTTGGGGTTCTGGAACAGAACCACAGAAATCCCAGAATGGTTTGGGTTGGAAGGGACTTAAACATCTTTTTCCATCCTTCCACCAGACCAGGTTGGTCAGGGCCTCATCCAAGCTGGCCTTGGGCACTGCCAGGGGTGGGGCAGCCACAGCTGCTCGGGTCAGCCTGTGCCTTAATAAATGCAATAAAACACTGCTGGTAGTCAGGAGTGGCCAGTGGAGGGACCTGGGCAGGGCTGCCCGTGCACGAGAGCAGAGCTGGGGTCCCACACCCTGCTCACTGCAGAGGGGAGGCTGATGTCAGGCTGTGCCAGGTCAGGGGTGGCTCAGCTCCTCTGGCAGCTCAGCACTGCCCCTGTGATGGGCTGGGGGCACAAACCTTCACCCTGACCTCCGTGTGGGCACTGCTGCTGTCACCACCTTTGAGAACAGTCTTACACTCCTCATTCGTTTCTCAAAATAATTTGTTTTGTGGCTTTTTGGAGTGCAGTGAGCATTCAGGGAAGCTGTAGATGTTTCTCAGCACAGCACAGGGGATGTTTTGGTGGGACACAGCAGTGCCCAATCCATTGGTGTGTCTGGGCTGAGCCATTCCATGCTGCTCAGAGCTCAGGAATTAACCTGGGGTCGCACCCAGGGGGGCTCAGCAGGGACAGGTCTGGGGGAGCAGCACCAGGGAGCAGAGCACCCCCAGCCCCTCTCAGCAGCACTGGGAAGCAGAAACCCATGGAGGGAAGGTGCTGGCCCAGCAGGCATCACCTCAGCTGTGGAGTGAGGGGTGACTGTGCCACTTGGGCTCACAGCTGGCAGCCTGGAGGGGAGGGAAGAGCACCCTAAAACCCAGCAGGAAAACAGAAATCCTCTGCACAGCAAACTGCCCCCACTTCCACCCTCACTCCGTGGCTGTGCTTCCCTCCCCAACTCCCTCTGTAGCTCAAGACAAAGGGAACAGTGACACTTGTCACTTCTCCAGCTGCCGTGCTCACCAGCACTTCTCTTTGCTCGGGGCAGGAGGAGGTGATGGGTGTCCCAGCAGCAGCTCTGGAGCTGGCTGGGGATGGAGCCTGGAGCCAGAAACATTTCCGTGCCCCTCCACCTCCCTCAGGTAGGCTGCCTGCCTCCATTTTCCCTGCTGCCATAGACATGCCTTTAACGAGTCTTTAAAGATAATGAAAGGACTTACAAAGCTTAATATGAGTCAAAGTGTTTTCAAGAAATGTCAGCTGCCACATGTCTCTATTTAAATAGGGAAAGGGGTTTTTTTTTCCATCTGTAAAGCACAAAACCACACCGCTGCGTTAATTCATGAAAATGCCATGGAAAGTGGCGGTGAGAAGTAAAAAGGGAAAAATGACCAGGTCAGCTCCACTGCCAAGGATGAGTGAAGTGCTGAAAGGCTGAACAGAAAACGTGGTGTTTGAAGAGATTTGGTGCCTGATTTAACGCCTTCCTTCCCTCTGTAGTTCCTGTGCTATTGTATCGCACACGATGGGCCCTGGAGCAGAGGCTGTGCTCCAGCCGGCACATTTGTACCTTCAGCAGGAAAGAAATATGCAAAAAAGGATTTTTTTTTCTTTTTTGGGGAGTGAGTGACATTTTCCTTTAATAGCCTTTATCTCCTGTCCTTGTGCAACAAATCTCCTTGTGCCCAGCTCGGACTCTGCAGCCTCTGGGTATTTCCCAGGGCAGACCCCAGACCCCAGGGCTCCCTCCAGCTCTGTCTGCATGTGGAAAAGGGCCTTGCATCCCCGTTCAGGGAGACTGGATGTTCCTTTGAGCCAGAAAACCCCTCTCTGTGGCAGGAAGAACCCCCAGTCCCCGCCAGCCATGCGCTCTGGTGTCTCTGCACACATGCCATGCCAGGAGAAGGAGCTGGGAGCAGGAGCCTGTGGCTGTTTGCACAGTGAGATTCTGTTAGCTGAGTTACTGCTGTAATTTCCTAATGGGATGGGGAGCACGCAGGAAATGATAGAAGTGTGTAATTAAACCAAGTCTATCTGAGGATCTTCCATTACAGCATGGTAATTTCTAGATCTCGACATCCTCCTCTCCCTTTTTTAGAAGGGGAAGAGAAGGGAGGTGTGAGTGTGGCGCTTTTCCCTTGAAGCTGTAGGTAGCGCACCTTTATGGTCATAAATCCCTGCTTATTTATGATCCAGGGAAGTTAACCTTCCAAATCAGATTACACAGATAATTCTGTGCCTTGCCTTTACCTGGCTGGCAGGAACAAGAGCTGCTAGGGAAGAGGCACTTATTCCAGCAGTGGAATCGGTTGTGTAAAGGAATTTAGCAACATCTTTCTGAATAAATGGAGAGCTCTCCTTTGGGAGTCACTGTTTTTTTATTGCAGGAGCTATTAAAACACTATGAGAGCAGCAGGGATCAGGGCAGCAGGTTTGGTCTATTTGCAGAGGGTAGTTAACCTGGTTATTTAGAGTCCAGCTGTAGATGTTCCTCCATATTCCTGAACTGCAAAGGGTTTAAAAGCCACAGCAGTTTGCAAATCCTCCTTCCACGCTCCACTTCCAGGACTTGCTGCTCTCTGCCCGTGGCTGGGGGACCTGCTCCCCACACCCAGGGCAGGTCTGCCAGCGCCTGGTGTGATCAAACACTGCCAGACCCAGCCAAACATCACAGCACAGGTGCAATATGCCCACTGAAGCCGGCAGGAGCCAGCATTTTAAAGACAAAGCCCAGGTTTTGCTCCAGGAAAAGCCCCACTGGAAGATGCCAGGAGGCTGAGAATAGGTGGAGTGCACAGAACAGAGACGCCCCTTTAGGGTTATTCTGGGCACAAGATTTTGGGGATTGATGTCTGACACCTTCAGTGCAAAGCTCCTCTTCACTGGGTCTTGTTTTTGACAATGCAGCTCCTTCTCTCTCGCGAGGTGGGCACAGACTTTGCCCATCCAGGCAGCTTAGAATAAAGCTGTGATCACAAAGCACTGAGCAAAGTGCATCTGCTTTGGGGAAAAAATCACCTTTGCCTGGCCTTTAGAGTCAGCCTGATCTTCAAACTGCTGCATTAGCACCGTCTCATCCTCACTGGGAGTATCAGCTTTTCTTAGATCCTTTTCTGATTTACAGTGTTATTGTTGGGAAAGGGTAAACAGTTACTTAATCCAAACAGGTATTTTATGGCAAGGAGGGATCTGAGATGCAAAATTTAGACTCGAAAGAAACATCTCCAGAGTTGCACAGGATTGGAGTCAAGACTCTCAGGGTTACAGTGGGAGAAGAAGAATGGCAGATTTGCATGGCCCCTCTTTTCCTTCAATCAAGAATTTTGTCATTTTGATGCAAATAAGAGACCTGTGACCGACTTGCCGCGATCTGTGCAAGGGCTCTGGCAGCTGGCAGAGCCCTTTATTATCCCACGACTCTTCCACCAACATCCCACATCCTTTTCTTCTCTTCCTTCGAAAACTTTGGCTCTCCTTCTAATTAAATGGCTCTGCTCTAGCCCCAGCATCCCTTGGTGGGACTAGACTCGGCAGTCATGGGAAAGGTGAAAGCTGGAATGTCCTTTTTGAGGAGATATTGGGCACATTGGCACTTTGGGTGAATTTCCCCCTCTCTGCCCCGTGTGCAGACAGTTTCAGGCAGGTTGGAACACAAGTGGAAGCTCAGAACTTCTCTTAAAAGAGAGACAGAGCAACTACCCAGCAGGTCAGACATGCAAATCTGAACCTGAGGTCTTCATCAGAGCCTGATAATATTGGCTAAGGGTGGCAGAGAGGATATTCCTCACACAGCCTCTGTGAGTGAGTTCTGGAAAGGAACAGATCCTGAGGACTGGGATTTCCTGGGCAGAGGCTGCAGCCTGCCAGATTTTGCCCCAGAGTCAGTCCAACCACCAGGAATTGGTTAAAGTCCAGTGAACAAGATCTTCTAGTGACTTAAGAGCCTTCGGGATGCGGATGTCCTGAGATGATAATAGAATTATTGATGTTGGAAAAAATCTTTAAGATCATCAGGTCCAACCATTAACCCCAGGTTGAGGCCGCCACTACTCCATGTCCCCAAATGCCACATCTACACGTTTTTAAAATACTTCTAGGGATGGCAACTCCACCACTTCCCTGCTAAGGATGGAGCACATGGCAGGAAAGATGGGAATCTGACAAAAACACCTCCCTGCTCCATGAAATGAGTGTCACTGCATGAAATGAGTGTCACTGCATGAAATGAGTGTCACTACATGAAATGAGTGGCACTAGCACTAGGAAGGATGGGAGAAGTAAAATGAAAACAACCCAAACACGCAGAAGTCTGTGAGGTCTCTGGAATCCCACAGCTCCTTCAGGCCTGCCCGAGATGCCAAGCACTTGGCAAAGACAAGACTCAGGCAGGCAGAATGTTATTCTGCATTCCTATCAGAACATTCAGAGGTTTGTATCCTTAGGTTATTGGCATCCTGGGACTGTGGATTATGGAGCTATAAATTTCCAACATTAACTGTCAGAGATGTGTCTGAAGTGCCCAGCTGGATACAGCACACCCCAGGCAGCTGCTGCAGCACCCAGGACCTGTTCATCCAACATAACACAGCAGCAACTGGACCCATCTAATCATTTGGATTAATGTAATAATCCTGTAATGAGAGCTTTTGAAATGAGGATTTCAGGTCTTTCAGCAAAGGGTCCCAGCTGGAGGTTTGGTGGTGAAAGGAACCTTCCCCACTGCTCACTGTGGATTCACCTGCTGTCGGTTTCTTAGAGATGTGCTGTGGGCTCTGCAACCAGAAGAAGTCTAGATTTCAGTGCTAGTCCATGGTTACTCTGAAAAGAGACTGCAGGTCCTTATGGCCTTTGAGCAAAATCCTCCCCTCCCCATATATCTTCAAGTTTTGCTCGTGCTGAGGAGGTGATGAGTGTGATCAGGAGTATCCATTGCCTGGACTTTATTAGGCTGTGGGGCAGCAGGGAGGTCAGGGAGGCTGGTCAGGAGGTGACAAGCTCCTCCATTTAGAAATGCCCACGGAAGGGTGTCCTGGGAAGCGCCGCTCTGCCCTGCGATCGCTCCGAGGACAGCAACGAGGTGGAGATGGGCAAATCAGCTATGAAAATGATACCCTTGCCTCTCCACTTAGGGAAACATTATCCCTGCACCCTGGTGGAGGTCTGGCTAATGATAAATGGGTGCTAATGGGAAGGAGGGGGCAGATCTGCCCATTGCTATCTGCATTGTCTGTTAGAGTAGGTAAATACAGTGCTGGGGTAAGGAAACAGCTCCAGATTTTATTACCACCCTATGACTGATGGCAAAGGCAGCAAGAGAAGTAATTCCTTCAGAGGGGGCTTGCTCCACACTCCAAATGCTTTGGATGGGAAAGCTTTACTGGTGGGGGGGGACATTTTAGGCAGGTTGCTTTTCCCAGGGAAGGGTTTTCCCTCAGTTGGGCTTTTTTGTGTGATTCAGGCCTGGCTCATTTGGGATTGTCAGGAAAAATTAATCCACAAACACCAGAGGTTTATGTCCAAAAAGGAGACAGAGGAGTCTGTCATAAAGGGAGAGATCATGGGCATTTCCCATGAGGTCTCTCTTTATTCATGAATAAAGTTACAGGGCTCCTCTGTCTCCTTTTTGGACATAAACCTCTGGTGTTTGTGGATTAATTTTTCCTGACAAAATTGTCCAGGGAGGATTTGCTACTGGGCTTTTATTTGGCAGAGCTGGGTGCATGAGCTGGTCCTTTAAAGTGGTCCATGTTACATCCCTTCCCCAGCCTGTGGCTTGAGCTGTGAGGGAACCTTCATCCTCTTCATCACCTGCGTGAGGAAAATGAGAGGCACACCTGGGCATGCACGAGGCACCTCTCATTCCCAGGGAGCTCCTGACACCATGGATTTTGTGACCTGCATTTTGGATGCAGCTCACCTAACCGCAATTAAACTTTTTAATTAGTAAACCTCATAACCGTCAGTGAAGAAACACGTCTTTGGCATTTGCTCATGCTGTGGTTTGTGTGTCTGTGCTTTGCAGCTCAGCCTTGCTGGAGTTTTGGTTCCCTTTCTCTGCATGACTACAGCAATATCTTTCTGCAAATTAATCTATTTTAGTGCTTTATTTTTTTCTAGAGAAATTCTCAACATCAAAACAAACCTGGTGAGTGGGTAAAGGAGTGATGAGGAGTGAGTTCTCTCAGCTGATCTTCACTGAGAGCAGAAAATTTGCCTGAATTTTGGTCCAGTTTTGATCCAAATCTGCAGTCATTGTGGATGGGATTAGCCAAACCAAACCCTCCAATCTCCAGGACAGGTTTTAACTCATTGAAAAAAGAAAGGAGCAGTTTCTTTTTTCCTTTCTCCTTCACTAAACATGCAAACACCATTCTTTTAACAATTAGTCTCAAGCATATTTTTCCTCTCCCCGTCTATTATTCCTTACCTGAGTAATCTCCATCTATTGTATGGTGCTTCTTAGATCAGGCATTAATGTATTTTTCAAAGGTAATCTTTAAATACCCAGGCTGATTTTGTAACGGGGAAGATATTGTTGGTCTTTTCTAAATAATTTGTTTTGAGGGAGACTTGAAGGAAAGGTTATGTGTATTTATTACGAAAATGCAATAATATTTTAATGAGAAAATACAGCATTAAATATATTTAATGTGTATTTATTTCTCAGAAAACTCATATTGTTCAGTCTTTGGGTGGAAGCCAAGCACTTGTAACAGTTACCTGGCATGATGTGGCCCCGTGACAGAAAGTCTAATGAAGACTTTCTTGATAGGGATGTAATTGTAAAGAAAAAAAATGATTAAAAAATTGGTTCCAGTGCTCTGTGATCCAAGAGTTCATTTGTTTCCTCATTCATGCACTAAACAAGTCCCTAATTAATCTTGAACCTTGGAGAAAGGAGACTAGATTGGCATCTTCTGAATACGAACATACTTCTCATTTTGGAAAGTTTGAAGAGGCTCTTCAGCATTCTCTTTTAATGGTATTTTTGCAAGGGTTTAAAGTGGCTTCATTAGCCTGCCAAAGCCACTAATTGCATTACCATATTTTTAAACTTCGGAGATTCCTTTTTAAAAAAAAAAAAAAAAAAAAAGATTAATTTGCTGGCTGAACGCGCCTGAAGTGTTCAGTGACAGTCACGGTCCTCAGCTGGAACCGGCGTGGCACCGAGCAGCGTGTGCCTGCTGGGGCTGCCCAGAGGTGCCACCCCTGGTGTCCCTCCTGGTCCTGGGCAATTCAGGCAGCCCTGGGCATGGCTCTGCCCACAGAAACCTGCCTGAATTCCTGCCAGCCTCAGCGCCCGAGCAAATCCTTGTGCAGGGGCAAATCCTTGGGCAGGGGCAAACCAATGCTGCACCTGCAGCTTCGGCTGTTCAGGTCAGAATTGCAGAACTCACTGATCTCTCCCACGTCAGCTCTGCTTGGGGAATAAAGCACTGATTGTGCCTTGAGCCATCACTGCAGATCTTTAGCAAAAGCCCCCCAGCTCTGGGTGCAGCCCATGCTGGACACTCACCTTCCACAGCCCTTCCATGTCCAGTGGCAAAACCCTCCCGCAATCGCAGGCCTTTCGGAGGAAAAGTGGCGGTGCTGATTAACTCCGGCTCCTCCGTTCCTGTGCGCTGTGAAGTGTGAAAGGGAGCGAGTCAAAGCCTCAGATGGAAAGTGCCAGCCAAGTTCAAAGTGTGGCTGCGTTAGTCCAGCTGTTCTTATTACAGTAAATAGGCACCTGAACTGTAATGAGGTCACTTCCCTGGATCTTGCTTGTGTGCGGCCCCAGGTGGCTTATCTAAGGTAATATGAATAATACGAACAAGATAAGATAAGGCTGTTGGCCCCAAACAATATTATCAGCCTGTGATTTTAGCTGCCTACCTACTCCATCCTGACAGCAAGGGATAAAAGAAAACCTAAAACTCCAGCCTTGGAGACTTACAAAAGCCTTGTTAAAACCAGTACGAGAGCTCCGAGAAGAAATATTACCCTGTCTGGGGGAAGGGGGTGGAGGAGAATCAAGGGCACCAAGAAGAAAATACAGCTCACGGTTGAGGGAGTTGGGTTTTTTTCTTCCTTTGCAAATGTGTTCTTGCTCATTTCATTGTGAGCACCACAATATATTATCAGCTTTCACGGAAGTGAAGAGTCGCCGAGGTTTCATTAGTTATGTTTATGCCAATAGAAATAAATCTCCGCAGTCATCAGAACAGGTTTGTTCATACCCCCGGTCCTGACTGGGGAATTTCACTGGCCACATCCCTGTTGTGCTGGTGGAGCAGATACAGTTTGAGATATACTTTGGCCTTATTGATTTGAAGGCTTCTTCATTACTTCTCCAGCACTGCAGATCAATAGCCATGCCTAGAGCAGCATAATAGATTTTTTAAAAAAATCAATTAAACAGAATATTTTTAACAGAGCCCAGTGCAAAATTCTGTTGCATTTCGATATGCGTGTTTTAAGCCTTGCTGCATTTACCTCGCTAAGGAATGGGAGTCTTTGTTTCAGCATCTCTGTACTGTGGTGTTCAGCCTCCAAACAGGGAGGAATGACTCAAGATTAGAAACAAGAGCCACCCAGCTTTTCTCCTTTGAAACCCATATTCATCACTGCAGCCTCGCCAGAAAGTGAAATAATGTTTGTGGTCTTGGCTCAATCCCCAGTGGACAATAATTCCGTTAAAATATACCAAAATCTGTCATGCTTTTTCCTTGCTCCATGTCTCTGAACACAAGGAGATGAGCTCCTCTTACATTTTTTTACATGCTCGAGGGGTTTCCTTGTGCATGCAGAGCCTGATCCTGTCCCCGCTGGGGCTGGTGACAAATTCCCTATTGATTTTGGTGGCCTGGGACTGGGGTCAGGCTGCAGCATGGCCGAGGGCAGCCCTCGGTCTTGCTGGCATCTCAGAGGTGGGAAAAAGCACTGCTCCTGTCCTGGGGTCCTGTGGGACTCTGTAGGTGGCATCCTGATGCTGGAACCGGCCAGGAATCTTCTGTGTCAGATTTTTGCAGCAGTGCAAGTGGTTAACGTGGTATAACAGAGGCAGGTAAATCCTTACAGGAAGGAAAACATTCATATTTCAGAAGCTTTTCCCCAGTGCAAGGGTGAAATGAAGGATTCTGGTGATGTTCTGAATGGTGATGCTCAGTGAGACCTTTTTGCAGTCACAGGTCCCTCAGATGGGGACACTTAAGGACATCCCACAGCAGCCAAAACCAAATTTCCCCATCATTATTCTTCCTTCTCCCTCCTTCCCACCTTTTCCAGCTCCGCACCAGCTACTCTGCGCTGCCTCTCAGCCACTGGCCACTCTCCCACCATTCCTTCCTAAGCCCTGGGTTGAATTATTTCTCCCAATTATTTGCATGGCAAATGACACAGGTGGGTATTTTCAGAACCTGCCTCGTCATACCCCTTGGGCTGGTTTAGCTGGGGCCTTTTTCCTTTGTAAAATGCAAATATTAGTGGCCACAGCCCCCAGTGCACTCAGAGCTGCAAACTCAGGGCAGAGGTGCAGATCCCCCTCCGACTGCTCGAGTCCATCACCAAGCCAGGCTGCTGCAGCCCCATTCCCAGGGAGATGCTGTCCCAGGGGATGGTTTGGAGGACATGGACTGCTCTGCACTGCTGTTACAGGAACAGCTTGCTGGCCAGGCAGGGAGCGGAGACAGGAGCAGCGCTGCTCAGATGTCTGCAGCTGGAAGGTCTGCAAGCCTCCTGGTTTCCTTCTCTCTGTCATCCCTGCGTGTGGGGGATGTGAGAAGCACTTCCAGAAAGCCATGCCTTCCCTCTGCCCCCCTGGTTTTAAGTTCAAACACCTCATGCAACCCAAGGAGCTTAAAAACATCGTTTAAACCTGGAAAGGGAAGAGGAGCGGGTCAGAGCCTGAGCACACGGATTGGAGCCCACCCAGCCCATCACAGCTCAGTTTAAAGGCCAGAGGGATGTTTTTGGTGTGGATGGGAGCTAGGAAGGGGCAGCAATGCCAGGTCTGGTGGGGACAGTGGGGCTGGGCTGGGCTGGGGGCTGCCAGCTGGGGTGGGCTGTGCCGGCAGGGTAGCTCAGGGCAGCAGAGCTCGCACACGCATTCTCTTCATTCATTTTTCATGCCTCATTTTCAGGCCTGCCTGATTTATGAACCTCATTCTTCCTTCCCCTTGGTTTAAATTTATCTTCGGAAAACAAAGCCGGGGTTTAGAGCAGACCCTCCCTTCCCCTGAGACGGAGGAGCCTGAGTTGGTTTAAGGCCACCAGCTTTAAGCAGGGCACGAGTGCTGTCCTGGGGACCTGGAGCCTCTTGCCTGAGCAGCTGCCCCCAAAAGTGATGATCTCCCTGCTCCAGACCCTGCCTTCACCCTGAGGCTCATCCAGGCCTTGGTGGGAGCACAGCCAGCAGAAAGCCACCCCTTGCCAGTGGCTGGGTTTCCCTGGAAGCACCAGAGCTGAACTCTGGAGCGGGCTGGGAAAGCAGGGCAGGGAGGGCAGTGAGACAGGGAGCACACACAGGGGGAGAGGCTGGATATGGTGGGGATGGGAGGTCTCCTGGCCCAGCTCTGACGCTGTTCCTGCTGTCCCACGAGCCTCTGGCTGTCCCCCTGACCCTTCCTAACCCAGCACAGGAGTTCCTCAGCACTCGTGTCCCACAGCCAGCAGGGCAGCTCCAATTCCAATTGGTGCCAGCAGCTCACGTTGATATCTCACTGGCACAGCTCCTCTGGGATTGCCCATCGCCCTCTGGACTGGCAACAGGCACAAATTATCCACCTTTAGCTCTCACCTATTTCACACAGACACCCAGGGGCAGAGTGAGGAGCTGAAGGGCTCTGGATTAGAGGGAAAACACAGCCCCTGGAGCTGGGGTGGGACTTGCAGTCAGTCCGCTATGATGGCACCACTGGGGCAGAGCTGTGCCCCAGGCACATGAGGCCTTTCCCTGATGCCTCAAGGCTACCTAGAGTCTGCCTTTTCCACGCTGCAGGACTCTGGCCCTTCCAAGGGTCACCGTGATCCCACAGCATCCTCTCTGCTGAGGGCCACAAAGGTGTCACAGCTGGGGACAGCAATTCCCACGGTGGCACTGCCCTGGCACAGCTCCTGGCGTGCTCGTGCCTCTTCTGCCGGGCATCGCTGACCTTCCCATGGCTCCAGCAGCACCAGCACTGTGGATAATTACTCAGAGGGCTAAGAAAAGACCTTGTTATTAGGAAGCATTTTTTTACCCAGTTATCTTTCAGCTAATTTTTCCCCAGTTCTTAATTTGCGCCTGGCTCCTCAGAGCCGTTTCAGATCTGTCAAGTGCTCTCGGTGAAACGCTTGTTTTTGTTTGACTAACACGTTCTGGGGGAGGGGGCCGGCGCTGCTTGGGAAGAGCCGGTCTGTTTGCTTTGGTGATAGCAGTGATATTTGGGAGAGACAGATGGAAGGCACTTTTTATTTTCTGCAGACACTTTATGATCCAAGCTGCTCATATTGTATAAGAGAGGCCAGATGCCTTGTTAATTCATAGACATGTTTACAGCATGGAGCTTCTAATAGGTGAATATGAATACTAAATAGTGATTAGTGCTTGTCTGACAGACGTCTCCCTCCTGACTGAAATTGGATCTTCGTTTGACCTTTGGTGAGGGAGGAAGGTATTCTGGTATATTACAAGCCTTCTTTTTTTTAAATATAAATATCTCTTCTCTGCATGTAGAAAGACAAATCCTTTACAGACAAGTCTTTTTCCTCCCACTGAAGGATGCATTTTTCCTAAAGACACTCCAGCCTGCCAGGCTGGGCCGTGCTCCCTCGTCCCTGTGTCACCGTGGAAATGGAGGGGGAACCCTCTGTCTGAGTATTTGGAAAAAGTTAAGTCGGGAGCATGAACCCAGTGGTGCTTTAGTGCCCTTGGATGGCATTTTGGCTTTCTGAAAGGGACTGAGGAGCACCATGGCTTTCCCCCTGCATCCCCAGGCTTTTCTGGGATGCTCCTGCTTGGACAAAAGCTGCTGCAACCCATCGGTGTCTGTGCACCCCGAGCAGGGGGAGGGCTGGAACACCAAACCAAACACACAGGATGGAAGGGCTATAGCTGGAAGAAGGGAAGGGCAATGGGGAGAGAAAATAATTAGCCAAGAGACTTAATTTGGTGAAGGGGCCACCATGTCTTTCAGAGGATGGACCAGGGCACCAGGGCTCTGTCCATCTCATCCATGGGACTTCACAGCACCCCGTGCAGGACCCAGAGCTGCCATACACATGAAAAACCCTTCGAGGAGCAGCATCCAATGTGTGTAACTGTCCCTGATGTGATGTAACACCCAGATCCAGGAGGGTGGCCAGGAACCTGGGGTGGGAGCACTGCTCTGGCACGTGGCTGGGCTGCTCTGGAGGCAGCAGAGGTTTGGGGGTGGTTTGTGGGAGCGAAAGCAAGGAAAGAAGAAACAGGTCTCAAAAGTAGGTGTTATTTTGGTAAACTGCTCTTTAAAGACAAGCAAGCACAGGCTTCTCATCTTTCCTTAAGGAATCGCTCCCCTTTGGGGAGTTGCAAAGCTGAGGGAGAGCTGCAAGGGGCACAGCAAGGTCCCCATACTCCTGTGCCACTTCCCCCTGGGGACTGCTTCAGTGCCACCAGACCCACAGGACCTGGGGAGCACAGCAGGGCACCTGCACAGGCCTGGGAGAACCCCGAGTGACCTGTCCAGGAGGTCCCAGGAGCACCCCCTTGACCCCACTCTCTTTCATGGGCACCCGGCATTTCCCAGCCCGCTTTGGCTGGAAGAGCTTTGTGATGCTTGGAAAACTGGCAGGGCTTTGGGAAGAAGCGAGGATGCTGAAGGACAGCTGAGAGAGTAATAGTCCAACTTCCAGGCTTGTGGCTGTGCTAAGCAGTCCTGGTGAGGGGCACTCCGTGTCACCAGCTGCGCACATCCAGAGGGACAGAGGGTCCTGAGCCAGCAGGAGAGCAGACTGGGCAGCCAGAGTGTGGAGTGAGGGAAGAGGGGTCAGGCCCTACGTCCCCAGCCAGGCTTTCCACCCCCAGCCTGGCTCCCTACAGGTGCAAGGCAGAAGCACTTACATTTCTGCATCACCAGAGCATCCTTTAATTGATGCAAAATCATCTCATGCTCGTCCAAGGCACTTTTAAGGCTACTTTGGGACTGAGGGACAGGGTATGAATTACAGGAATCACCCCATTAAGCTGAGTGGGGCTGCACCCAAGATGAGGGAGACAGAGCTCAGTCCCCCACACTCAGCACCCACGGTGCTGCAGCTCCTCCCAGCACACAGCTCAGGCTGCTCATCCTTTCCCGTGGTTTCCCAGGTTCTGGCGGTGGCAGGCACTGGCTGTGCCAGGCAGAGAAGGGCCTGACTCCTGCCACAGCCCCACTGACTCGGAGCACATCAAGGCAGAGCTGCTGCTTCCTCTGGAGATGCAGCCCCAGCCTGCTCCCTGTGATCACGGCTGGGTGCAGAGCTTTCCTCGACTCGCTTTCATCCCTTTCCTTTTCACTTCATCCTTAAAATTAGATACTAAGTTTATTCCCCAATTAGACCAGGAAAGGATAAAATGTTTGGTTTGGGGGATTTGTAGTTTTATTTTTTCTTTTAAAGGCTTGCTCTTGCTGTGAATTTATTGGGTATTGCTGACAGCAGAGGAAATCCTGTGGTTTTTGCTTTCCCTGCTTGTTGTTCAGATGTGAAGGTACAGAGGATGTCTGAACCCTTGAGTGAGCTCAGCTCTCACACGAGGCAGAGAGAGCACAAGCGATTGAGCAAAATCAGCCCATGACTCTCGTTTCTGATCTCAGCCTCCCCTCTGCTTGGACTGGGAGCTGAAGCAGGAATGTGGTTTTGGCAAACAACCTTAAAAAGTAAATTGCTTGCTCTGTGGACTGAAAATCACACTCTTTCTCCTCTAACCAGCTCCCCTCTGCAGGGAAACAAGGCGATAAATGAGCAAGGAAAGAGACCTGGCCTCGAGAGCTTAGCAAAGCAAGAAGGTGGCAGGTCATGGGGGCCACTCCTGCAGGCCAGTGGGGCTGATGCTCCTGCCCTGTGCTCACCCTAGAACCTGCCTCTGTCTCTGGAGAGGAGGAGGAAAGGGATTTACCACACAAAACACCATTAAGGACTTTGCTTTAGGTCCCAGCTGAGTGCACTTTGGTGGCCATAAGCCAAATGATGTGTATAAATTATGTGTGTACATTTGTAAGGATGTATAGAACACAGACAAGCTTCTTGCAGGTCCTTTCACGGCAGACTCTGCCTCCTCCCAGCTGGGAGGGAGGGAACAAACCCACAGTTCCTGGCACTGACTTTAGTGCCTTCCCCAGCCCCGTTTGCCTGTTCTGGTGTGGGGCTGGTGCTGACAGCTCAGGCAGGTGCTGCTGCCCACTCCCACCCCGGAGCTGCTGTGGCTCCAGCCCATATCCCTTCCCAAAATGATGGTCGGGTAAATTCCAGCACCCTCGTGGGTGGATGGGACGGGAGAAGGGGCTCTGGCTCCTGGGCAGAGGCGGAAGAAGGACTGCAGGTCTCCCAGTGGTGCCTACTATGTATTTAAACCCCTCTGGACAGCAGGCAGGAGAAATGTGCTCTGCCTTACCAAAGCGCAGAGTGATTTCTCCATGCTCTGCCTGTGACATTTCCAGGGGGGCCCTGGCTGCCATGCAGGGCTCTGGCTCTCAACTCTGCCAGAAAAAATGATGGTGTTTGGAGCTGGGGTTTTGGCTCAGCCCCATCCTGAGCAATATTGTTTCTCTTGTTTTCGAAACCATAATGCACTGCACTTGGTGGTGATGTCAGGTACTTGTGGATTGTAATTACTGTGTAACCCAGCAGCCTGGAGAGGGATGTCTCAGGAGGGGCAGCCTGAGGGGAAGGAAACTTAGTCCTTTATGAAATGCAGATGTTTTTAAAGGGCTGTAATTAACTGGACTGGAAGCAGAGTACTGCAGATATAAAAGTTAAACAGGCTTTTGATTTTAAATGTTTGCCGTGTGCTTCCAGGGGTCACTCAATTCTGCAGTGCACAATTTCAGTCCAGTCCACGCTGCCCTCAGAGTCACTCTCGTGTTTCAGGTTCAGATCTTGCCGTTGTGCTTTTTCTTCTCCACCCAAAATCTGAGGAGCACCTAAACCCTCTGTGCAGGGCTGTGTCCCTCAGCTCCATCCCTCAGCACGGCACAGGCTGGAAACTGGCTTCAGGATGATGCAGGGAATGAGGCACAATGGGCAGCACGGAAAAGAAAAACAAAACCCCCCAGCGCTCATAGCTGAATAGGATTGAGCTCTCCAACCCCAAGTTATGAATTTTGTCAATGAAATTAGCCAACAATGTTTGGGAAAGAATAAAAATAAAGCAGTGAGGGCTCAAAGAAAAACTAGCAGAGCCCTGGGAGTGAATGGGGGCTTTGTTCGGGCTCTGGTCCCTTCAATAGGCAGCCTGAAAGCCCGTGAGTCACGGTGCTGCTGCCTGGCGCTGGGCCTCCCGGAACGGCCAGGGGGAAAATCCACCTCGCTCGCCTCTGACAGGCTGACCAGCCACGGAATAAAGTTAATTTACTGGTAAAGTTAATTTGTTGGGTGAGAGAAGGGAAACAAGAAGCATGTTCTCATAAACGCAGCAGCAGAGAGGCTGCGGGCAGAGCGTGAGTGAGGGCTGTCCCTTGAGCCTGGGTGACAGGGGACATTGTGGCTTTGGGTGTCACACCACTCCAGGGAATAGCCCGGGGACCCCAGCGACACTGTCTGCAGGGAGACAGCGCCCCAGCACAGGGACTCCGTGCTGCAGTGATGCCAGCGGAGGGATGCGCGTGAGCCTGGCCACATCCACGCTGCCCTTCCTGGGGACAGCGCTGACCCCAGATCCCAGATCCCAGACCCCAGATCCCAGATCCCTGACCCCAGATCCCTGATCCCAGATCCCAGATGCCAGATCCCAGATCTGCCGCTGGAGCCCCAGCTCCGTGTCAGCCCGAGCTGCCTGCGAGCCCAGCGCATGTGCCGGGGGTGCAGCGCCTTCGGTCACACCAGCCCTGCTCTGCTCCTGCGGTGGGCTCTGCTCTGTGGGCACATTCCCAGGCTGGGATTTCATCCCGGGCCACGCACTCAAACCTTTGGAGAGCCATGTGCTCCCTGCTCGGACCCGTGAGGGAGGGCAGCATGGTACCATTTTGTGCCGAACCACTCCTGTTGTACCGTGGGGTTCCCCAGCACAGAGCCCGTGCGTGATGTGGTGGGAGTAGCTGCTGTTTCCAAACAAAGGGCTCCTTTCTTCCCAGCAGCCAGAGGTAGCTGGTGTGAGCTGAATGCAACCTGCCTCCAGCCTTTGTTCCGTGCTACCTCGCCCATCCCAGCGCTTGGTGCTCGGCATCGGACAAATATACAGCAGGAAAGAGATGGTCCATGCCCCATGGGGCTCGGAGGAGCTGCCTGGCTCTGTCCCACCACTTCATCCGCGGCCCTTCCCAGAGCCAGGGATGTCCCGGCTGAGGGTGGTGGCTGTGCAGGGTGGAGGATTCCCCACCTGGCACTGACCTGGCGTGCAAGGAGCCGTGCAAGTGCCTGCCCTCCCATCCTGGCCCCGGGCAGGGATCTCAGACAGGCACGACTTGTCTTGGGAGGGGGCTGCTGAGCGGGGGAATTAGGGCATTGCTGGGGCTGTCCGGCTGGGGGGGTGAGTGGCAGCAGCACTGCCCAGCCCTCGGAGATGGAAAAGCTGGTGCCACGAGCCAGTGCCATGGACTGGTGTCAATGTCCATGCAATGAGCCAGTGCCACGAGACAGTGCCATAGACTGGTGTGGATGTCCCTGCTGTGACCCAATGCCATAGACTGGTGTGGATGTCCCTGCTGTGACCTGATGCCACAAGCTGGTGCCACAAGCCAGTGCCATGATCCACTGCAGATATCCAGCCTTGACAGGGCTCTCCTGTGCTCCAAAATGCAGATGTCCATGTCACCTCCCTCGCCACATCAGCCAGTATCTAATGAAGCAGAGAGGCACCGAGATCGTTTCTGGCTGACACATCACTTGGGAGGAAATTTTAATGATTTGTCAGAGTGTTTTAAAATCTGGGTTAAGCCCAGAAATGGCACAGCAGAGGTAACTGTCAGACAGTAACAAAACGGTGCCATCTCCCCTTCCCAGTTGCACAAGGCCATGTTGTGACCAGAGCAATCCTCCTTTCTGCTCACATCACCTTTCCAGATTTATCATTTTAATGTTCTCTGGGCCACCAAGCCCCACAGCTGTAAATTAATTTTTAAAGTAATACAGGTTTTAAAACTTCCATCTGCTTTAATGAGCTTGGGGGAATCCTGTTGTATTAAAAAACATGCATGCAATTATTTTTCCATCTTGGGCTTCACCAGTTCCCAGCACCACTCGGTGATGACATCTTCTTCCCCTCTCCAAAGTGTTTTCTTGTGATAATGTGGCATTGTATCCTGATGGTGTGTGTTTTGCTGCACGTGGGCAAGGCTAGAGAGGACTTCTCTAAGGACGAAGCAGTATCATTAGCAGGTCCCTCGGTGGCTTTCCAGTCACCTTTCCATTAATCCAGTTCTGCATCACAGAATTACGCAGCGGCTAATGAACAGCTCCAGCGCCGGGAGCCTGGAGGTACCGCATTAACCGGACGTCTCTTTGAACTGGCTGATTTCTGGTGGGAAAACTTCATGGAAAAACGAGATTGTGTTTGTTTTCACAGCCTTCTGCATCTGTTTTTAAATATTTGCTCACAGTAGTTCTGGGTTTTTTTCTCTCTCTTTTTTTTTTTTTATTAGCAATTAGCCTAATAAGGCACCTTTTCATTGCTTTGCATGTAGATTAACCACTTCAGAGAGTACAAAATAAACATTTTGCAATGCATGCATGTATCTTCTGGAAAAGATGAGTAACTTGCTTCCACTGAGACAAAGTCCTCTTAACATCAGGGTTTTGCTCTAATCATTAGTGCCCGAGATTTTTATTTTTTGTTCCCTTTTATTTCCCCTAAGACAATTTCTTACAGCATTTGTAAACCTGAATTTTTAACACAATTAATTCTTATTTAGCCAGTGCATTCAAAATGATGTTCTTTATAAGTAACAAATAAATAGCCTGAGATTACGCAACTTCCTTCTGACATTTGAGCATTTAGAAGATGCTCTCAATCAGCCTGGCTGGCTCTCAGTCCAACCAGAAGCACAGCAAGTTGCTGTGCACTTTGTGGAGACCCTCCTCTAGTTTTTCTCCCCCATATGCAAAATTTGTAGGATCTAAACTTTTTCCTGACTTCTCTGCAGAGTGTTGTGTCCAAAATGAGCAGGGGCAGTGGGGAGAAACAGGCAGCACGACTGTGGTGTATTTGGCCAGGGAGGTTAAAAACAACCGTGGTGTTTATGCCCTTGCCATGGCAATCTGGTAGAGCCCCTGAGGTCCTGCACGCTGCACTCTACACTTTCACCTTCATTTTCATTGGATTTGAGCTATGCAGTGCTTGGTTCAAAAGCACCAAGCGCAAGCAAATCCCTGAAGCCTCAGCCAAAAACCATGCCCTGGGCGAGTGATGCCGAGTGGCTGCACTGACCCAATGCAGATGAGCCCCTGAGGATGCGTCCCCCAGGATGTGCCCCCAGGATGTGTCCCCCAGGAAGTGCCCCTGAGGATGTACCCCTGGGATGTCCCCCTGGGGATGTGCCCCCAGGCTGTGTCCCCCCAGGATGTCCCCCAGGATGTCCCCCCAGAATATCCCCCAGGCTGTGTCCCCCCAGGATGTCCCCCTGGCATGTCCCCCAGGCTGTGTCCCCCCANCCCCAGGCTGTGTCCCCCAGGCTGTGTCCCCATGCCATGTCCCCCAGGCTGTGTCCCCATGCCGTGTCCCCCAGGCTGTGTCCCCATGCCGTGTCCCCAGGCTGTGTCCCCCAGGCTGTGTCCCCATGCCATGTCCCCCAGGCTGTGTCCCCATGCCGTGTCCCCCAGGCTGTGTCCCCATGCCGTGTCCCCAGGCTGTGTCCCCCAGGCTGTGTCCCCATGCCATGTCCCCCAGGCTGTGTCCCCATGCCGTGTCCCCCAGGCTGTGTCCCCATGCCGTGTCCCCAGGCTGTGTCCCCCAGGCTGTGTCCCCATGCCATGTCCCCCAGGCTGTGTCCCCATGCCGTGTCCCCCAGGCTGTGTCCCCATGCCGTGTCCCCAGGCTGTGTCCCCCAGGCTGTGTCCCCATGCCATGTCCCCCAGGCTGTGTCCCCATGCCGTGTCCCCCAGGCTGTGTCCCCATGCCGTGTCCCCAGGCTGTGTCCCCCAGGCTGTGTCCCCATGCCATGTCCCCCAGGCTGTGTCCCCATGCCGTGTCCCCCAGGCTGTGTCCCCATGCCGTGTCCCCAGGCTGTGTCCCCCAGGCTGTGTCCCCATGCCATGTCCCCCAGGCTGTGTCCCCATGCCGTGTCCCCCAGGCTGTGTCCCCATGCCGTGTCCCCGTGCGGTGTCCCCGGGCTGCGGGGACAGCCAGGCTCCCCGGGCCGGTCCGGGCGCGGCCCCAGCTCCCATCGGATCGGTCCCCGGCGCGCTCCCCGAGCAGCGCGGACAACGAGCCTCTGTCCCACGCCGCCGCCCCGAGAGCAAGAGCCGGGCCGAGAAACAGAGGGGGAAACAGCAGGAGGGGAGGGACAGACCTTCATTTCTGAAAGCTGTGGCCGTGCTCGCCTCCTGCCGCAGCCACGCCATCAGTGCCCAGCGCTGTTCAGGGACACTGTGCGGTTTTGCCTCAACCATCCCCTCCAGGGTCCCCTTGCTCCTCTCGTGCCCCTATGGCCCCTGTCCAGAGCGGGTGACACATTCCACATCCCTGCAGAGGAATTTCTTGTCCCGCCAGGCTGGGGGCAGCAGGGTGACCCTTTCCCCATCTCCCAAGGGGCGTTAGCTGTGCTGCCCCGGGGCAGGGAATGCCTCCTCCCCCCGTGAGCAAATGGGGTCCCAAGGTGGAGAGCAACCACTGAAACAGAGATTGTACACGGACACCGCACTGTCCTAAACCATGGGATCGCACAATGGTTTGGGCTGGAAGGGACCTTGAAGGCTATTTAGTTCAACCCCCCATCACAGAGGGGTTGGAAGCACTTCTACTGTTGTTCCAGGCTTTTGTCTAAATGACAGCTGCAGGTTCTTGGGGAATTCAATCTTCCTCCCACCCTCGGGGCCAGGACAAGCCCCAGGTTTCCTGCTGAGCCCCTGGCCCTGCTCCAGGCTGGCTCCTCAGAGCACTGCCCACCCTCCACAGTGTGGCCGCGGCAGAGCCCAGGGCTGTCAGCAGGACCGCAATGGCCTTGGACCAGCCAGGCTGTGCTGGCCCAGCAGCCTGGGGATTTTCTTTGGAAAGATTTTTAGGAGAGAAGCTCTCAGGAGAAAGTCCTTCCAATGAGGCAGGAATCGTGCTCTTCCCTGCTCCTTTTTTGCCTGAATCTTTCCCCTGGGCCAAGCAATTAGCTGGTGTGACTCAGTGGCTTTGATGGAGCACTGCTGATTTACACCAGTTGATGAGCTGCTCTGATTTTCTTATAGAAAATCACAGTTAGGCTGTTACACTTAACCTGTACTAAACTGTGCATGAATGATTTATTGTGTACTTCTCATGCAAATGACATTAATAGACTCTGTCATACATAGGAGAAGATGCTAGAAGATTACTAAAAGCTGCTGCACTTAAAAATGTTTCAGAAGAAAATAACGTCTTATATTGTATTACCTGAGAAATCCATCTGATCTCCCCTTGAAACACGAACATGAGAGAACAGCGTGAAGGTTGTGCTGCATTGTGTGAAGTACCTCGAGGCTGTAACAGAAAAGCTACAAGAAGTATTTTAAAGGAAAATATATCGATACCCAGAGCTGCATTACGAGCAGGGAGAGAGCTGTTTTCCTCACGTATATCGTTCAACCCGCCTCGTGATCCAGGAGTGTTTGATGACTTCAGGATCAGACTGCAGAGAAGAAACAAACCAAAAGCAGTCCTGTCTAATTAACTGAACATATTTACATGTGTAAAACTCTCCTGTAGTCCTCGTAATGACTAATGCATAATTATGCACAGACAAATCCCCACAGTAAACACAAATATTTTTGTTTGTGATTATTTATCTCAGGAGAGCTTGGCAATTTGTCAGGGCTTTGCTGAGCTTCTCAGCTGAGCCGAGCGAGGTGCGGGCAGCGGGTGAGTGCCATGGTCACCCCGGGAGCCCTTTCAGCCATGCAGCAATAGAGCAGGGCAGCTCTGGCCTCACAAAATGCCTTTGCATTGAGAATTGTAGGTTTATGGAATCGTAGAATTATTTAGGTTGGAAAACACCTTCAAGTCCAAGCTTTAACCCAGCACTGCCAAAACCACCACTAGACCACCACAGGTACACGGCCCCTCTAGGGATGGTTTGGACCAGAACAAAGTATTTTGCAAGTTTATTCCAATTTCATGGAAACACTGTGATTTCTCCCAGTTCTAAACAACATTCACAACCTTTTCATTCGACAGCCCTCCTTCTTTTGTGCTCTCTCCCCCAGACTGCCAGGATGGAACACAGCCACATGTGCTCATCCTGTCTAGATATTACCAGGTGATGTTTGTCCACAGAGAAAAGCCATCTCCCAGTGGCTCCTTCCTCTGTCCACGTTCAGATCTGAGCTGCAGGATCCAAGTAGGTTTTGTATTTTGTACTTTGGCCTCAGCCTTTGCTGTCCTGGCTCACCCTAGGGAATTTCACAGCTCAGCTGCAGAGACAGATGAATCCCCCCTACCCAGCCCCTGCCCAGGGCCTGTTTGACATCAGCTCTGGTGTCTCTGGTTTCTGTGGGGCACCTGTACCAGAAGATCCATTGTGTTTTGATTCTACACAGCACACTGTGGTGGCCTGGGAAGCTGTGGGGAAGGAGAGCATGGGGCAGCACCCCCAAGGCAGAAGGTACAGGCAGCTGTGAGAGTGTCTGCCCAGTGCTCTGAGCTCGCTGGGCATGTGGGAGCTCTGATCTATCCCAATCTCCTCCCTGAGCTGCCATCACCCTGCCTGGGAGCAGTGTCACACCCCACAGCGATGCCTGCTCCGTCCCGAACCTCCCCAGGGCCACCAGGATCTCAGGCTGCTCTCCGAGCCCTCTGTGCCATGTCATCTTAATCCATGGAGCCATGCAACCCCCAGTGATAAATTCATCACTTAGTCAATGGCTTTCCTCCTAAAATCCTCTTCAGGGAACAATTCTCCCATGTCTGATACAGTGACTAATTGATAACTTTCTTTAAGGGGACTGCACGATAACTTTCTTTAAAGCAGTATATTATGATCAGTGGGTTTTCCAAGGAGTGCGCTGCTCTCTTAATTCTCACCTTCATTATTTTAATACCTCTGTAAAATGGATTTCTAATGGATCTATATTGCCATAAAACTTTAGGGATGGTGGGTGGGTGTCAATAAATTCTTTGCAATCCGAGCAGCTCTGCCAGCCGGGTAGGGAGCAGAGTGACAGGCTCTGGGGACAAGCCAGGCCTTGACTCAGGATTGCAGCTTCCAGCAGTGTGACCTTCCCTGATTTGACCCCGTCCTGCTGTTTCTGAACACCTTGCAAAACTTCATTAAGCAACATGACTAGTATCTGTCACAAGCAATTCTTTCTCTCCCACCTCCTCACCCCAGGGATAAGTCATATCAGCTCTGTCAGGAATACAGAAGCTGCCCTAGGTACAATCCAACCCGAAGTGTTGATACCTGGTGAGTCTGTGCAGAGTAACAGTCATCACATCACAGCGTTTTCACCCAAAGTTCCCAAGGCAGGAAATAAATGTGCATTACATTGGCATCAATCCCCTTCAAAATGTTCTCTGCCGCAGACAGAGAAGGAAGGCAGTAGCCAGGATGCCCAGCTTAATCAAAGAAAGAAAGAAGTGGATGTTCTGGCCCCCTGAAAATATGGGAAGATTTTAGAGAGGTCAAATTATCCTGATGTGTATTTCCCAGGATATTGGGGAAAACTCTTTTACCACTGCATCCATCATCTGGTCTCATAAAATCTGACCGAGAATCTTATTTTTTTCTCGTCCATATGGGCTACCACAACTCATTTTTAACTTGTTGGCCCAGCAACTGCTTGGAAAGGAGCTGCAGCTCTAAGCATTTGCCATTCTGCCATCCTTTACCCTGAAAAGCTCCCAGGATTAGGAGGTGTTGCAGTGAGGGTGATGCCCACACTTAGCACATGTGATATAAAGAAATCCTCTAACAGAAATGTTGGAGGCTGAAGTCAGTTCTGTTGGCTTGTTCCACTGCCAGCATGAGATGACTGACATATATTATAAAGTCCTGCTACAAAACCCCACCAAAGGCTGGTTTTTGGGGTTGGGCTGCCACAGGCACTGCAGAACCAGCGTGGGAGCAGTGCTGGCCCAAGCACTGGGGTTTATTTTTTAACTTAAGTATTTGCAAGTTCTTTCAGCACTGCTTTGATACTGGTGGGGGGCTAGAAGATCCTCTTCTCCCTGCCACTGGTTTCAGAAGAATTCCCATCCCTTGGGTGTTTATTGGGTGCAGCTGTTTGAGCTGCCAAAAAAGGGTCAGATTGGTATATACAGCAAATGAACCTTTTTGTGGCCTGCCTCAAGCTCTGCTTTATTTCCATTGGGATAAGAGACTTGCAAGCAGGTAGGAAAACCAAAAGCACCTCAACTTCTGAGCACATCATGAAAACAGTTCTGGTGCTTCCCATAAGTGCAGGAGGCTCCATGTGGGGTGAAGATTAAAATCTACAAGCTGAAGAAGACTGTGAAAAACCTTTTTGGAAAGGCTTCTTTTCAGCAAAGAAGCACTGGCAGCTTCCTCCCAGTTCATTGAAATGTTGGGTAATCAAGGGTTTTTCCCTTTCTGCTGCAGGATTTTTATTACAGACACTTGGCTTGGTGCCCCTGTCAGTGCCAGAGGTGACAACTCCAGTATTTCACTGGGGCTTTGCATGCTCAGCAAGGGTTTTCTGTACAAAACCAGGGTTTTCTGTACCATCTGCAGCCGTGCCTGGGTGATGAGCACTGTCTGTGCCACTGGAACACTCTGTGTCTTCCCTCTGCTTGCTCCAGCCCCCTTGTACCAATAAGTGATGACCAAAAAACCAGGGGAAGACAGACTGATTAATGGCAACACTTTTATTCTCAGGAGCACAACAGGAAATTTGCATCCCTGCACACTCCTCCAGCCTATAGGCTCAACTCGAGGTGCCACATTCACACGTTCCAACCTCTAAACCATTGCTTCCTCTCCCCCAAAATAAGCTATAGGGTAAGCCATGGGGTGAGCTATAGGGTAAGCAAATCCTGCGCTCTGAGCCCTCCGTTCAGGGCAGATTATGTATTTAGGGTAAAACAGCTATTGATAATAAGCAGAACGTGTTATCACTGCTGCTGTGGCAGGCGGGGTAGGGAGTCATGCGTTTCTTGCTCGCTTTTTGGCCTCAGGACACTTATGTTCCTGTTTGTACAATAGCTCTGCTTGGAGAGCAAGAATAAAAAATACCTTGTTTTCCCCCTTGCCAGACTGCTGTTTAGCATCGTGCTACATCTCTCTCGTGGGAAATCCAGGTTAGAGACTCTCGGCTTGGGGAGGGAATTGAATCCAGATGTTGTGTTTTCTGGGCAAATGTTCCAAGTATTTGGTTGTTACACAAAAAAAGGGGAACTAGCTCATCCAGTGCAGGGGAAAGAGGTGAACTGTCAGACTCGTGTGATGATGCTCACCACAGTGGGTTTGCTGATGTGAAATGTCTGTGCCAGACATCAGGAGGAGCCCAGAGCAGCAGGTTTTCAGGAGCCCTTTCTGCTTTGGGCCAGTGCCATGGGGAGGATATTTCCCAGCTGAGTACAACCACCCCAAAGTAGATTTCTCACAGCAGGCCATGGTCCCAGCAAGGAGGAGGAGAATGCGGGGAGAGAAACAGAAGTTAAGAAAGTGCATTTTTCCATTAAAAACTGATGTATAAGTTCAGTTTATTAATGGTTGAATCGAAGATCTTTGAGGTCTTTTCCAATTTAACCATTCTATGATTCTGTGATTCTCCGATTCTATTTAAGTGTTCACCCTAAAGACACAATTAGTGGTAGAGTGGCCAGGAGAGATGTGCTTGCATCCTTCAGAGGGACCCCATACAAATGTCTTGCACAGTCCTATCCTCTTTGGAAAGCCTGGAAAGAGCCTGTGGGATCCTGGATCCTGGCTTCCCAGTGCAATCCTGCCCACCCAGCCTCTGAGCATCACCTCAGACAAGGGAGAGCCTTGGAGGTGTAGCTTCACTTCGTGTGGGCTCTGGGAAATCCTGTTCAGCATCAGAGATGGGATTCTCCTTAAGGAATGAGGTTGTTTGTGTCGTTGGAGCACGGCCAGTGCTTGTGTCAGGCTTTGACATTAATTTTGTGTGTGCTCATTACTGCTAGAAGAAATGCAAGAAGTTCTTGGTGACTATTTTGACCCACTTTTGTACTCAGTTGGATGGGACAAAAATAAGCAAGAGCTATAAAGGCTACAGAGGAGGAATATTTTGCCTTGGTGTGGTTGAGCCACCCCAACACAGCCCTGAATGTGTGAAGACCTTTCAGCTTTGTCACTCTCAGCAGAGAAAACGCTGTATCTGTGTGAGTGCCTGGCTCTTTGTGCTCAAAGCACCCACCCAACACACCCAGCACCCTGAGAACACTTTGGTGACAGCCCTGTCCCCGAGACACAGGCAGACAGGGGAAGTGGAGGTTGACAAGCCAGCAGTGGAATTCCTGCTCTGTGAGCACTGAACTGCCAGCATCATCTGTCCCTCTTCCTCCCCTTCACACCAGCTCACATCTGTTCTTACTCACGTGTGACAAAAAGCTACTACCTGAGCACGGCTGGGGGGAAGGAGAGGCTTCAAAGGCAGCAGTGGCCGCCCCGAGCGATGGCTCCAGAGCTGGAGCAGCTCTGGAAAAGCACAGCTCAAGGAGAAGCCTGTGCCCTGCCAGGGTCCTGTCAGCTCAGGCTGAGGGGCAATTAGGGGACAGATATACCATATGGGGTGACAGCAGCCACCAGCTGCTGCAGAGCCTCAGCTCGTGGTGCTGGGGGGGGCAAACACGGCTGGGATGTGTGTGAGCTCCCAGGATCTGTGTGAGCTCCCAGGACCTGTGTGTGAGCTCCCAGGATCTGTGTGAGCTCCCAGGATCTGTGTGAGCTCCCAGGATCTGTGTGAGCTCCCAGGGTCTGTGTGAGCTCCCAGGATCTGTGTG
>VZRL01002167.1:454049-553701 GCA_013397895.1 Origma solitaria
CGACCCACCCTGCCCGAGGCGCTGCTGCGGCTCCCCGGGGACACGCCGCCGCCTCGGCTGCTCCGCTCCCCGCCGACCCCCGGGTCCCAGCTCCTCCCGCCGCCCAGCCGGGTCCCTGCCGGATCCCTGCGGAGGACACGGAGAGAGCCGCGGGATCCCCCCCACCGCCTGCCCGCGGATCCCGCTGCGAGCCAGGCACACAGACTGTCGGGTTTCCCCGCTCCCTCCTCCCTCCGTGAAAGACTTTGCTGGATCCTCCTCCCCGGATCCCCTCCCCGCGCTCGCTCCTTCCTGCGGGAGCGGCTGCTGGATCCTCCTCCCGCCGCGGATCGCCCGCGGGGTCCCTGCGGAGCCGCGGACCCTCCTCCCCTCGCAGAGACACCGCTGGATCCTCCGCCCCCCCGGAGCTCCCGGCGGGATCCTCCTCCTGCCCGCAGCCCCATGTGAGACTTCGCATCCCCCCGTGCCTCCGCGGTGGTGGTTCATTATTTTTTTTTTTCCCCTCCTCCTTTTATTTTGAAGGGGGGATCCATCTTAAAACTCTTTTCTGGATCCCAGTTTCTCTTTTTGATTTGCACTTTTTGAAAAACCCTCAGATGCTCCTCCATGTGGACTGAGAACCCATCAAGACACACACACGAGAACTCATCCCGATCAACTCCAAATCCTGGCTTTTCGTGGGTTTTGCTGCAACACATAAAAGCAAACTTGTATTTAAGACACACTCGTGCAGAAATTTAGCTGGGGACTTGAACGTGTATTTTGTCTTGGTTTCTTGGTCTTGGGTTTTTTTTGTTGTTTTTTTTTTTTTTTTTTTTTTTTTTTTTTTTTTTTTTTTTGCTTCACTGGAAATCAAAAGCTTGTTTTGGAATTGGACCTGCTTTTGCTGCACTTCTTCTCTGGGCTGGATAACACTGAAGCTCTTTGCTTTTCTACTTGGATAGTGTTTTCCTGTTGATCTGTTGGGTTTTTTTTTCATCTCTTGTGTGGCAGACTTTTTTTTTCCTGAGGGGGGTAAACAAACGACAACAACAACAACAAAAAACTTAATTTTTTTGGCCGTGTGAGATTTTTTTCGTATTCATATTCGTGAAATTACGGGTACACTTACAAAAAATATTAAAAAAAAAAGAAGGATTAAAGATAAGAAAGGAACACGTCAGAAAGACCCCTACACGGTAGACAAAATACTCACTTGTTTCCTTACAGCAAGACTGAATCGAAAGCTGCCAAAGAGCCCCATAAAGAAAAGACTAAAAGGTAAGAAGGGGTAAGAGCCTCTCTTAATCCGGGCACGGTAGAAGTTAGAAGGGGAAGAGACCTGCAAAGCCGGTGCATTCCTCCTTTTTCACAAGTCTAAACTAGACTATTATTATTTTTAAACTGCTTGTTACTCAGAGAAGCAGGTAACACCCCAAAACACTTAAAAATCCATTTATTTTTATACGATTTTTTTAATGTGAACAACCTCCGGATTTTCTGTTTTTAATGGTAGAATGAATTCCGTAATTTTTCTCCGTCGGGAATCGCTGTTTCGCCCCGAACAGCGAGCAGAAAGTGCCATTTGTGAGCATGTTGTGCCACTCAGAAATGACATGAAGGCAGCTTCCGCTGCAAGGCATGACCGTGTGCTCTTGCTTTAGAACTTACACGTGTGAAAATTATCGCCGAGCGGGTTGGAAATGATCCCAGGGCTAGAAAATTGTGGGCATGGCCAGCAGTGCTGCTCTGTGGGCGAGCACATGAGCTCCAGCTTTGTCCTTCGTGGCTGCTTTCTCTTAAAAGTTGAAATATCTAGATGTGGGTTATTTTTCCTTCCCCCCCCGCCATGTTATGGGGTGGGGATCCGCAGTAATTTTCTCCTGAATATTCACAGAGAGATCTTGGTCTAAACCTGGAATGTCCAGGGGGAGAGAGAATATTAAACAGAGTTTATTCCTTTAACTGCGACGCAGAAGGGGAGGAAAATGGGGAGGGCTCAGTTGTTAACCTGAGAAATCTTGAAACACTGGAAGTTTATTAGTTGTTTGAGTCTTCTTTGTTTGTATCACAAGTTTGTGTCAAAGGTTAATCTTCTTAATATGTAATTAGTTGAAGGTTCAATTATGGGATTTATTGAACTCAATTGGGTTTTTTCCCCTCTTTTCCCATTAAAAATAATACTGCACGTCTTTGTGGCTAGTTTATTTTGTGCTACAACTCGAGTGTATGTGCGAGAAGAGATTTATTCATTTATTCTAACAGCAAGTTTAAATTTAGAAATAATCTTTGGGACGTCATACCCGTGTCTGTTGCATATTTTTCCCTCTCGTTTGCATATGTATGTATCTGGCGAATTATGCTAATTTATATACAGAAATTTGCTGTGGACATTAGGCCGGTTAAGGTAATTAAAATTCCAATAAATCCCGCTGTTAGTGGGCTGGTCGCTGGTGCAGAGCTTTAAATCAGGTGGGTGTCGGTGGTGCTGTGGACCTGAGGACAATGCCAGAGCGGAGGAGCAGGAGAACATCTGCACTGCTGCTGGATGCCCTGGGAGAGCGAGGCATGGCTTCCAAATCCTGCCCTAATTCCCTGCGGTGGGTGGGTTTTTTTTTGGATTCCCCTACGACTGAGAATTTAAATGCAGTTTCCTCTCGGATATTACATTTTTTAAATAATAATCTCCAGAAAGTGGTGGGAAGGTACACATACATTCTCACTGCTTCCCCTGGTGTTTTCCAAGGAAATAGGAGGTGACTTGCAGTGGGTGCAACCTGTGCTTAGCACATCACAGCTTTCCCACAGCCGCGGTTCCTCGGGTTCAGGAATCCCTGGGATGTCTGGCTGGCTGCTCCTGTGTGTTATTTGTGAGCTCAAAATGGTGTGCTGAGGAACCAGCCCCCGGATGCGCTGGCGTCCCTGCTCTGGCTTCTGGAATTCTTTCCAGAATGTGAAAGCATCAGTGCCAGCCCTGGATACCCCAGTGAGAAAGCTGCTCCAGCCTGTGGAGGCTCGGTCTGCCCTGGGTAGCACTGGTGGTGCATTTTTGGGTGGGATTGCAGATTCCCAGCTGGTGGGGAACCTAACCTGGCTGCTTCCGAGCCCGGCACTCCATCTGTGAAAAAAGATGTAGTAAATCAGATTAATTTGAACTTTTTTTTAAGGGAAAAGGAGTGCTTCAGGGCTCCAGCAGCAGTGTAATAACGCCTTGTGTGGCTTTGTCCTTATCTTCAGAGGGGACCTGATCATTTCTGACTGAAGTGATCTGCCTGGCTTCCTGAGATGAGGAAGGTTCATTCCAGTGCAGCCCCCGGAGAACAGGTGCTGCCATAGGGAAAACTGCTGGAGCCAGGGGGAGAGGGATGCCTATTAGCAGGGGCTGTTTTTTAGGCAATATTTTGTACTTTTATCTGCAGGTTCTGTTTGTAGCAATGAAAGAAACAGGGCAGACAAACCTTTTTATTGAGAGCTCCTCTGGATTGCAGTAGGATATATTTAGGATATATTAATGTTCCTGTTGTATGTGTGGATTGCCATATTGACAGATTTAAGTCTGGGTATCCATCAGACTAAGAGCTGTTGTGTTACACACCGGTGGTTTGTGTGTGCTGTACATCTGCTTTACAGCACATGGATTATTTTGGAGCTGTCAGTGGTGCAGGGCGTCAGTCCCAGTGCCTGGGAATGTCCTTGTGGGTAGCCTTGGGCTGTGCCATTTCCCTGCTGGTCGCAGCAGAGTGGAGTTTGCTCTGGGACACTGCCCTTGGGCTAAAAACCATTTGGGGACTTGGAGGTTCACCCTCAGAGCTGGCATCTTGGCTTCTTCCAAAATCTATTTCTCATCACCTGTGAGTGGATGGGGTTTGCCCATTGCAAAGCCTGCTGGACCTTGTTGGGATCAATGAAAGCCCCACCTCTCCGGCTTAATTTCTGGTTTCTTTTCCAGGATTTGTCTTTTCTAATAAGATAACACGCTGTGCTTTTGATAAGTTGAGATCTTTCACTGATGTTTAAGGGAAGTAAGGTAATTCTATACTCTTTTTGCTTGAAAGAGGTTTTTAAGACTTTGAAAATAGTTGGATGAAATTTCCTTAATATGAGAAAAACACAGTTGGGCATAAGACTACTTTTAATCTGCAGATTCTTTGTTGAAGTTCTCAAAGCTCTCATGTTCCATACCTTGCCAAGTATGGACTAGCAATAAAACAAGATAAAGCTTTTGTCAGGCAGGGGCTTATAATCTCCTTGTGTATTGGAGCAAACTGTTGCTGAGTGGCAGTCTTATAGAAAGCATAGCTTTAAATTAATCTAGAAATAAAACCTCTTCTTTTTCAGTTTTTCATTCACTTCATTCAGAAAGGCTGGGAATCTTATTGAAAGAGTTACTGCCTGCTGTTAACTCAAAATGCCCTAAACTTCTCCAGCCCGTTCAGATGCTCCATGCCACGGAGACTCCTTTTCTCTTTCGTGTTACATTTATTAAAAGCCCAATGGCAGCGTTTACTTTCAGTTTTAGCTGTGAAGACTTAACCAAGAGCGGGGGATGTGGGAACGGGTAATATGTTAACTTAGCAGCTGGCCTCGACGAGATAAACATGCGCTTTTCCAAATGCTGTCATCTGGCCCCTTTCCAAAACAAGCTGAAGGAGGAGGTCAGGGGTGGAGCCATTCCCTGCTTCAGTAAAAAGAGGCTTTCATTTGGAAAGAATTGCCAGATCGTATTGACTACAAGAACTGCAGATTTAAAATAAAATGACCAAACCTTTCCCAAGTAAACCAAATGGTCTCTCTTGATGATTTAAATTTAAATGCCCTGTTACAGTGCTGCTTCTCTTTGAAGGTTCAGCATCATAAATGCAGAGTCCATATTGCTGCTTTTTACGAAAATTAATGCTTTATGTAAGACTTCGAACGTGAGAACTGATGAAAAATATATCATCTTTGGTTACAGTAGAGACCTGCAACACAAAAGTGCTATTGTTTTAATTGTTTAAAATTCAGATTACAAGATAATGGTAATACCATTAAGAAGGTTTCCTCTTGGCCTAGAAGCTGCAGGTAGGAGTGTGTCGATCCCTCAGTATTAAAGATGAATGATAAGGAAACCTCTTAAATGCGTGTGACGCTGCAGTCTAGCCAATTTAGGATCAGCTGATGCCTTCTAGTGATAATGGCTTGAGGTTTTCAGCTGTATTATGAAGATATCAGCCAGGGCAAATAGTGTTTAGAAGAGAAGTATACTTTATTGAATGGGGAGATGATCTAGAAGTGACAGTAAATTGCATTACTAAATGATCTATGTGCTCTGCACCGTCTCTTCACTGGCAAATGCTATTGGTAAAATGAAAGATGGTTATTCTTAATGCATGAAAGCAGAGGAATCAAAGTATTATTTGATCTTCCTTTAGGAATCTGTGCTATTTAGGAAAATTGTCAACGGAAAGCATGGCTAAGTTGTACATCTTAAATGCCAGAAGTAGATGTACTTATGCTTATTTTATCATTATTTAATCATGGTTAACTTCATTGTGGATTCCGAAACACAGTTACAGCCGTGTTTTCTGAAACTTCATTTGCGCACCTTCCTACCTTTTCACTAATATGTTTTAATCATTTTAAATCTCCCGCCCAAGATAAAAATGTCTGCATTTGATCATAAACAAACTGCCTGGCCTTGCACAGAATAGTCACAGTGCTCTTTGAGGTCGTGTCAAAGATGCTGGAAAATGCATCAGTACTCTAAAATATGCATCTGATTCTTTTGTCTTTTTTTTTTTTTAAGAGTAGCACATCTCTCTCTTCCTCCCAATAGAAAGGCTTCTGTCACTGAAGGCAGCTGTAACATGACTGGCTGTTTTTACATCTCAAGGTTTGGGGTACCAGGCAAATCTGAGTGAATTTTGGTCTCAACCCTGGGTGTGAATCAGCACTGTAATTTTTCAGCACTGAGGTCTTGAACGTAGTTGTAATTCAAGTTCATAAAATATTAGAAGCCCTGACGGTCCTGAGGTCTGGTTTCTGGAGCTCTTCCCCGTGGGTTTGCAGCCAAGGATGGCGGAGAGCGAGAACAGTTATCTGTGCTGCAGCAGTGATGGTTTATGGCTGGGTGCCCAGATTGTCTGGCTTTGCACACAGCTTTATAGTTTGCCTTTGAGGGCTGTGGAGGAGGTGGAAGTCATTTGTAATAAACAGCTATGTGCAGCCTGCTTTTTCTGGGGTTTGAAATGTACAGCCATTAAAAAAATTGCAAGCTAGATGTACATTTACTTAGATTTCAGTCAGGGACTTCAGTGTTTTAAGGGATCTCAGTTACAAGAAATGTTAACAATTGCTTATTGCTTGGTATTAAAAATATCTAATATTTATCCCTTGGATATTTGGGCTGCTTTTTAAGCTTTGCATTGCTAGACAATGAGGTTTTTCAGGTGGTTGTTTTTTTTTTTTTTTTTTTTTTTGAGAGAAAAATTGACTTGTCAAATCAGTTGGCATCCTTTGTGGTAATTAAGCCCCAGAGAAAAATATGTTTCTATATCTCAAAATAGTTTTCATGCAGCTACCAGCTATAGGCTCATTTAGGAAAAGATAACACCCACCCCCCTTCCACCGCAAGGAAAACAACCACCCTGGGCTATGTTTAGTGGCTGTCCATGGGTGTTTTCCGGAGGCAGATCCATTCTTCCCTCCCCTTCTCTCCCCCCCGCGTCTTGTCCGTGGGGTCTGTGCATGTTTTCTTTCCCATGCTGACTTTCTGAAGGGGTGGTGGGTGCTGCCTTTGTTACGGTCTTGGCCAAGAGGAATCTCTTAGAATGGCATTACCTGATTTTTCTTAGATGTGCTGCTTTCCTTCCTATTCCTTTCTTCCCTTCCTGGGTTCTGTATGCACGAAGTTTACAGTTTTCTCTCTCGTCCTGCATTTCCAAGGCTTCCCGATGGGAAGTGGGAGAGCTTTTTGTTTTGGTGGAGGGATAGGGAGTGCTTGCCGTGGCTTGGATACGTTCTGGGTGGTCAGTGCATCCATGGATCGATTGTTAGTCCAGGCTGACTTCTGCCAAGTCTATTTTAAGCTCAGCCAGATATCTGTGTTGTGTCAGTCTGATTTCAGTCCTGCTCTAGCCTCTGACTCTCAGGTCTTTTAGTTCTTCAGAATTCCAAAGTGTTTTCATGGCTGATGCTCACATCATTCATTGCTGCTGACAATGGAGATCCTTGTTTTTAAACAGTGGCTGGTTACTGGTAAACAAAAGAGCATCAGCCCAGTGCTTTAACACAAACCATTCTAGAAAAAAGGAGCAGTTCAGGGAGAATGCCAAGGAATAAAAAAAATCAGCTGTACAGATGCATAATGTGCCGACTGCCATTTTCCTGTGTTCCTACGAAGTCATTAATAGACCATAGAAGGTGGTCTTTGGTGGTGTTTGTAATGTTTTTGCTGGAGCTCAGTGTATGTTCACAGTAGCCTTGAGGATGACACTGCATATGAAATATGAAGGGGAGAACTTTATTAGCACTGCAGGCATAACCTAATGGGGTGTGTGTGTGTGTGTGTGTAAATCAAGTGAGTCTCTTTACACAAGTGTGTTACCAAAGGCAGTCTGGAGCGGGATTCCTCTTTATCCCTCTGCTAACATCATTCTGTCGGTCTGTAGGTCTCAACTTTCCTCTTCTCAATGTTTTTAATTGCCCTTACCAAGTGCACAAACTTACTTAATGTAGGAGAATTGTGTCCAGTGTTTGTGTTGTCTGAATTTTTACAACATTGTTAGCTTTGAAATGGGTGCTGCGCTTGAAATTCTTTCTCTTTCAAAAGATGCTCCATCTCTGCAAATCTAATCATCCTTATCTCTTTATGTTGTTGTGGCTAGAATGCTGTAAGTGCCCAGTACTGTACCTCATTCGTGTTTTGTGATGCATAAAACATTGCTGTTAGTTAAAAATAACCTGTTGGCATAAGTGTGCTGTCCACATCTTCCTGCCTATGAAACTATTTGGTTTCTCTTTGCTGATGTAAACTATAATGAAGTATATGTTTATCTTACATCTTTCAAAAATAAATTAATATGGAAGATGCAGCATCCTATGATAAGGAAGGAGGGGAGCCAAGTGGCAGCAGACTAAATGCTATTTAATGTTTTCTAGTATGATCATAATAAAATATATCTGTCTGATCCAGGTGTGGAGCTAAATTTGGTCTCTCACAGTAATAGAATTGCTGCTGTTAAGGAGCAGAGTCTCAGTATAAATAGCACTGTTTCGGGTGAAAGATTTATTATCTGGGACTTAGTGGAGCTTGGTGAATGTGTAATTTTTACTATTTCTATTCTTCTAATCAATCTCACAGAACTCAACTCCTTCACTTTAGAAAAGAATAGTCCAAGTCTCATTACACCAAGAGTACATTAGCTAGAGATGTCAGTCTTTATACTCTGTTACCCCATTTACATGTAATAATTGAATAAAGCTATGGTTGGCTTAGTGGATGGATGTTTACATAATGGTTTGCTTAAAAAAAGACCCTCAACTTTAATTTTTTCTTACATTTGTGAGAATGAAATGTGCTTCACAAATTTCTAGGTGAAATACTGCAGTGATGACAAAACTCATTGCTTTTGAAGGCAGCAACCCAGACTGATAGATATAATCTATTTTATCTGGGTGATACTGCAACACTGATAGTCCAACTGCACTGAAATGGTGCTTCCATCCTCCCCCCATCCCCAGTGCCTCAGTCAGCATCCAGACAAGCAAGAGCTGCTCTTTCTGGAATTCTGTCTGCATCTGCTGATCAGATAAGATACTTGGAGACATATTGGATATATTTCTGAGAATATTTTCTCCCCTGGGCATTTCATGCACTAAATGAAGGCATAAAATAGTTATTACTAAGATCATAATTGACCGTAAATTGATTTCCAAAGTGGTATTTACTGCAACTAGTTTTCCTGTCCTGGAAGATCATTTATGGCTATTTCCTTTCCCCGTCTCTCCCCCACCCTGTCTTTCCTCCCCCGTAGAGCTGCTATTCATTTCCTGAATTGAAAAATGGATGATGGCCCATTCTGATGCTGGGTCTGATATTCTAATTTATGCTTTTACTATGGAAAGTGAAGTAAGGGAACAGAGAAGTTTATTTCCATTAAGTTCATCAGGTTTTAAGGATTACCCTTTCAGTACTACAGAGCTAATCGTTTAAACTCTGGTAGGTTTGTGGAGGGAAAGGTGCTAGCTGGGATTATGCTGTTTTCTTAATTTTGGATGGTAGGATAAATCTTTTCCTGAATCCAATTTCCAGCCTAAAGATAGGTACAGAGTCATTGTTTCTTATCCTACCTGAATTATGTTGCTATCTTAATTTTCAAAACAGCATTACAGCTGAAGATGCCGTGGAACAAAAACTTAATAGCTTCAAAATGTATTAAAATCTTCAAAAAGTGTTGTCTTTAAGTTAAATGACGTGGTCGTGGTGAACAGTGTGTTTTGATTTTTGTAGTTAAATCCTAGGAGTGTATAAAGTGCACAAACCAAATGTATTTTCTTCCTTTGTGTTTAAACTTTCACGTATTTGCAGCGCACAACTTTTAGTACAGTTTATTAGTCTATAGTATGTTTTGTCTTCCTTGACTCGGATCAAATTTGGTGTTAACCTCCTGCCGAGAATTCCAGGACCCCTGACATTTTATTGTGACTCTTGATTAGCTCACCAGGGTTCCTGCTAAGAATTCTTCTTTCATTCATTTGATAAATTGAATTCCCTATTCACAGTGCCTTTAAATAGAATGGTATTTGGAAAACTTGAAGACAACAGCTTGAATGTTCAATGAGCTCACTCAGCAAATTTAAAAATGCAGAAGAAGGAAATTGTGGGTTTGTGTATTCTGAAATCTTCTAAAAGAATAAACATTTTACAAAAACTTAGATCTCCATCTTCATATTTGCTTTAAGCGTATTTCTGTTTTGGTTTCTAAGACAAGGAGTTCTTTTGACATCTCTTTCCCCTTTTTCATCTTACTTTGCCTTGTGTCAGGAGCTGTGCATTCACCTTCCGTGTCCACGTGGGAGCAGGTATGAGGAGGTGACACAGTGCAGGGGAACTTGAGCTTCCCAAGGCAGTGTGTGTGTGGTGTGATGTGGAGAAGGGAGCACCTTGTCCTTCCCACCCTGCACTCTGCAGCATGAGCAGTAGTGCCCTCATTTTTTTCTAATTCCAGATCTTGAGACACCCCTTCCCTGTGAGGCCACAGTCCTCTGACTCCCCCATCCAGGTCTCTCCATGAGCTTCCTGGAGTTGGGGCTGCAGCAATGTCCTGCCTCTCCCACCACTTGTGCCTTCCGAGGTGACACCTGCACATCTCAGTGGTGTGGGAGCAGAGGCCCATCCCGTCTTCCTAGAGATTCCCAGCTTCTGCCACACATCTGGGAGATTATTTTAATATCACAGGAAAACTCAGGCTGGAGGGGACCTCAAGAGGTCCAAGAGGAGGGGCAGATGAGTGTTGGAGTGACGTGTGTCTGGTCACTGCTGCTCCTCACTGTTGCTCCTGGGTGTTGGTGTTCTTAGATGTGCCTGGTACAGTTTCCCTGCCCGTGGGTAGGAATGAGGGAAGTGTGCATGCATTTTTCTACTGTGCCTGTGGCAGGAAGTCTACCTAAGGAGAGGTATTGCTTCCATACCTCACCTTCCTGGGCCTGTGTAATCACACTGGAGCCACTCATGAACATAAGACACCTAATGGACATGTGTGGCTGTGGCTGCTGTAAGCTTGGGTGTCTTCTGCTGAAGATGTCAGCACCACCTTATTCCCAGAATAAGCGCAAGAGTAGCACTATAAACATATCTGTCTTCAGGGTGAATTCTGTTTCTTACTTTTTGATGCTGTAGGTGGTGTTGTCCAGCCCCACCTGTGTGAGAGCACCAACCTGGTCTTCAGCTCTGGCAATAAATAAGTTCACTGTGCTTTCACCTGCTGCTGCCAAAGTGGTTGGGCTCAGGAATAGCTGAGTACTGGCACCTAACTGTGATGGAAGGGGGAAAGGAGGATTAGGTGTGTTGGAAATGCCTACAGGCAAAACGGTGCATCATTTCAGTTACGCAAACTTGCTTTTCAGTTTTTTTCAGCAGAGGAGCACACAGGCTTAGCAGTGCTTGCTGGAGGGCTGTGAAGGTTTGCTGCACAGTGCTCCCAGCTGTGGCCTGTCCCTCCTGAGCCCGTTGTCCCTCCTGACCCCGGTAGTGCCGGACAGGTGACGCTCTGACCGGCTCTGCCAGCCTCCAGCCCTGGGAGTGGTCAGCTCTGAGCCTGGCGGCCGTGCTGCTTGGCAAAACATCCTGTGGAGCTGCTGCTCCTGTTCCAGTTTCCTGGCCTCCTCCATTGCCGTGTCCCTGTGCAGCTGCCCCAGGAAGCAGTGCTCCTCTAGTGTTCTTGGAGTTCAGTGAAATAGTTGGAGCCAGCAGCTTGTCTTGTGCTTCTGGGTCAGCTGAAGGCTGGTACTTGGTCAGTGAGGGGGGCTCTGCCTCTGCTGGCACAGGGCTCTCATCTTCTGAAGGATTTGCAGAAACCAAAATAGCCAACAGTATCTGGAGAGACAAACATGCTGTGCTCTTGCTGAGCTGCTGGATTCCAAAGCTGTTTTCCTTTGTGCATTATGTCCCAGGAAGATTGGGGACGAGCTGTGGAGCAGATGCGAGATCAACTGCTGGTAACTATCATCAGGCTGGGAGGGAGGCGGCGCTGGGAAAGTAAATCTGGTTATCTGCACTCTTCACAGTGGGTAGCTTAATTTTTCCATCAGTCCCTGTTTGCTGGGGGAGGAGAGTTGTTTTTCATGGCATGTTTCTTGCTGTTTGTAGCCTCCTTTGAGTGGTGAATTTAATGCAAGCTTTTTTTGGGGGTGTGGCGATTTTTTTCCCTTGGTCCTGAGTGATGCCCATTATGGGATACTTAGGGTCTTCTGGGGTGTTGTCAGCAGATAGAGGGAGCAAATTCTGATGTGATTCATGCCTGACATGCATACGAGGGTGAGGTTTGGTGTACAGTGTTCTAGCCCATGGCCAGGTTTGCCTAATAATTCCTGAAGTTGCCCCATGTCAGAGCTTTTATGGCCTGCACTGTGGAGAGCAGCAGCTTCACAGGAGAGGGGACACATTCCTGTTGGACTACCTACAGGAATTTCTTCATTTGGATTGGAACTTCCATGATTGATCAAGTGATTGTCCTCACTTGCACTGCTTTGATTGGCATCATGTGTCTCAGAGTGCAGTTATCAGATTCCTTTTAAATGAAACGTCACTGGATGATGAGTTCCAAGGGTGCAGTTAATGCTTTCCTGCTGCATGGGAGCAGACTGGAGCCAGGCTCCACCTGAAACAGGGATAGTGTCAATAGGAAATCCTCTGCAGTGACAGTTTTGCTCTTCAGATCCGCTCTGGTGTGCACTACTTAGTAATGAAGGGGCAGCACACATCTGAAACATTGCCATTTGTACTCCAGTACTCTCATTAGTACCCATCCCTCTCAGCTAAGACCCCAGGAGAAGCTGAGGTGTTAAACAAAACCAAAAGGAAGTCTGTAGATGAGAAACAAAATCTCCAAGCCCTGCGCACATTTACTGGGACTTGGGGAGTGCTCATGTATGGTCTCTGCAAACTTCTGGCTTACCAGTCATACTTCATTTGCATCCTTAATTTATAAAACTTTTTCTTCTCTGGAATTTCCCCCCTCCTCTAGTCTTTGGTAATAACCAGTAGAAGCTAAAACAAGGCCAAGTCAGTGTGCTTTTGAAAATAACTTGAATTGAATGATAGTAAGTGCCTATTCTGCTTTAGTTTTGTTCTAATCTAATCTATTTGAGTGATTATTTACCTTATGTATACATAAAGGAGGGTCACAGTAAGTTAACACTGGGTGAACTGGAAACTTCAGTGGGAGCCCAGGTCCTGCAACACACACCAGCTGGCATTGTCCTTTTGTGTCCTCGGGGTCCTGCCAGGATTTTATTGCTCTTCCAAATTGCCAGTATTCTAAAATGGCATATTAGAAACTACTGCTGGAAACACAGCCTTGAGACAAGGTGTGGAGCACAGGTGCTCTTTCTGATCATGAAATCTCTACATTACAGGTTGTAGGAGCGGGATTATTAATTTAGTCTTCTGGACAACCTTAAATCTGCCTGCAGGTTCACCAGTTTTAATTGAATGTGTGGCTTTTCACACCATGTTCTCAACTAATGCTGTGATGTTCTCGAGTGGTTTTTGAATGGCAGCTACACTCTGCTCCTGCACAGACTCCAAATTTGGTGGAATTTCTAAGTGACTGCAGGAATCAGGCTGTTGTCCCCCAGTTTGCTGTTGCATACTTCAAGATAAGTTCACAAGAAACTGGAGACATCAAAGTCCCAGCCCACATCAGTTAGCAATGAATGATATTTTGATGTTTCAGAGGAAGGCAAATAATGTAGTAAGGAGGGTTGAATGCAGGACAGGGATATAATTAGACAGTGAGAAACCCCAAAACATGGGATTAGGAAATCATAAATTGAGGTCAAACAAAAACTCTCATTGAACTTCATTTATGGCTCCCCACAGGAACAAATTTTGCACACGGAATTTCAAATTACAGGGTGTAGTTTCAAGCTGTGATCACACCTGTACATAGAACTCCTCCATAGACTTGTCCACAATGGTGTGACTGAGGGCTTTTTCCCCACTAATCCCTGGAAAGGAGACTGTAGGATTTCACTTCGTGAAAGGGTAGAGGCCTCCAGTTTCCAGGCTAATTGTTTTTGTGTCTGGGAGTTGGTGTGACCTTGTATCACTGTTGCTTCATAAAAAATTAGACTTCTTTTCTTTTTGTGTTTTTCCTCTTCTTCAAATGTATATTTGTAAACTCTTGGTATACATTTTAATGTTGGGGTTTTAAAAATGCTTCAGTGTGGAGGATTTTTCTTTATGCCTAATCCGAATATTCTTTGTTGCAATTTAAATTCAGTACTACTTACTACAGCTAAAGGAGAAAGATTTTACTCCATGCTTCTCTAGTTCTGTCTTTAACACCTTTTTGAATAGCGGAGTTTCCATCTCTTCAGATTAAGTGAATCCAAGTCTGAAGTTTTATAGAAGGGACTGTGCTGTTTTCATTTCCTTGGTGCTGTTTTCTGGGCTCTGTCCGTCTGACCTCTATCTATGTTGCTGTGGATAGTCCCAAACTGGACAGAGAACAGCAGCTGATGTATTTCTGACCATCTGTGACATTGTTGCTTTGCCTTTGGAGTGAAATCCGCCCCAGCACCTGCTTTTTTTCCTCCCCAAAACTGGTGTTCAGCCACTTGTTCTCTATGCTGTATTTATATAGCATCTTTCCTGCCAAACATGGTACCCTGCACTTTTTCTCAGTGAATTACTCTCTGCCTTTTTTCTTCATTTTGAGTTCATCAAGTTGTTCTGAATGTTGTCCCTCCTTAATTGTTTCATAGCCCTATAACTTGACATATTCTCCAAACTAAATAAGTGTACACATTTTTCCAGCAGCAAAGTGGTTAATAAAATTTTGCTGCTGGACATGTGGCATACTGCAACAAAAATTCATTGGTTCCCTGTGGGAGGGGTTTTGTGGGTGTTTTATTGTAATTTTGTTATGTACCTTAAGACTATTAAATAAATAGTTCTTAGAACTATTACATAATAAAGCAACCATGTTCTTACAAACAGAAATTTCCATGTGACGTGAAAAGTCAGTTATGTAGCTTTGGTGCCTCGCTTTCATCCTTTTCAAAAATACCTGGGTCTATGCTGTAGGAAAAAAACAATCAGACTTTTTTCCTCCTCCACAAATCCTTGCTAGCTTTGCTGATGTTTTTCTCTGTTCCCTTGTAAGTTATGTGCGCAGTCTTTGCCATCTGCTGCTCTTCCAGAGTGCCATCCATCCACCTGCTCATGCTTCAAGGTAGCCTGCAATGACTTAGACACAGTTGTTGCTGTGGTAAATGACAGCAGGCCCAGCCAGTGGAGAAACATCTCATTTCTCTCGGGAATTTTTAAGCTGTTCTTGCTTCTGCTGGCTTGATTTCCTCTTTGGAGTGGTGTGGTGGTGTATCCCCCCCAACTCCTTTCCGGACTGCAGTGTGATCCAAGATCTGACTTTTGCTCATGCCCTTGTTGGTGATTTTTGGGCGATCTCAAGCACTCTAATTCCTGACAATTGGTAACAAAGTGTTTAGCTCCATCTCCTTTTCTTCCCTGCCAATTCATACGAGTTTTTCTGAGAAGCCAGACCATTGCTCTTCCCAAATTTTGGGAAAAGGGCCTTTTAACCACATCTTGAGCTTCTTGCTTGGAGCTGCATTCAGCAGCCCTTTTGGGAAGGAAGCCAGAGTGGACCATTGTGGTGGTGGAGGTGAAGATCCTGGGGCAGGAGCAGCCTGGCTGTCAGTGCTTTACTGCCCCTGCCACCAGCTTGGACAGAGCCCCATGAAATCCCTGGGAGAAATCCCTGGGAGAAGTGTCGTCATCCACGGGCTCCGCACCAGTGCCGGCGGTTGTTGGCCATCTGTTCCCAGCTGACCTCTTTAGGGAGGGCTGGAGCAGAAAGAAAAGTACTGTCACTTTAGCCCTCACAGGGTCATCTGTCACTGCTCCCCCTTTCCCACCGAGAATCAAAACTAATATTTCCTCTTGCATATTAATGAAGCACTTAAAGGTTGATTTGTTGCTGCTTTTTATGTGTACAATGCTCATATTTTTCTGGCCTTTCTCAATTCGTCCCCGTGTGTTTGTGCTGGTTTTTTTTTTTCCCTATTTCCTTCTTATTTATTTGACCTAGTTTTGCATGCTGCTTTCTTTTTTGAGGTGATTGGAGAGCTTGTAATTAGGGACCAGCTTGACTCTTGTTGATTAATGACTGAGCCGGGATATCAAGGGAACAAAGCTGGCACTTTAACAGTCACACCAGCTCCTTGCCTTCACCCATATTTACTCTGCAAAGGTCACAGTGCTGGGCCGTGTAAAATGAAGCAGGAAACAAAATGAGCAATAGGCAAATAGAGAATTTTAGTTTATCTGTTCCAGCACTTGTGAAAACAAGGATTGCTGATTCTCTGACCTTGCTTTATGTAGGACTCCTCCTGTACATGTGGGTATCTGCATTGTTGTTTAGATTCTGGGTGATTTCAAAGAAACAACACCTGCCTCTTCCTATGGGACAGTATTTCAGTTGTCCTGAAGGGATCAAAGGCTGCCTTTCCTGAGTTAGCTGCTGGTTTTTTTATGTTAATTTTTCATCCCATTTCATCACCACCCTTCAAGCTGTTTCCTGCCTTCATGATTCCATCCACTTCTTTCTTAGAATCAGATCTTTAGGAACTTCCTAAGTAGTCATTTTCTTCCTTTCTGTTTGAGACTGTATGATACCAGCTTTGGAGAACCTGTCTTTTGAGAGCTCATGTCTGTGCTGTCCAGACCCACTGTTATCTGTTATCAACTGTAACAATGCATGGATCTACTAATTCCTCCCAAAAAGCCTCCACAGCCTGTGTTTGAATGATTATTTGCCAGTTCCTTACAATTCTAGTTTAAAGGTTTTCTTTTTTTCCATCTTTTTCCCTCCCATCATCACTTTTAGGAAAAATGCCTGTGCAGGAAGGCACGGTGGCTGTTGTATGGTGAGGGAAATCAAAACCAGAGCAGTACTTGAGCAGTTTTGTGCAAATTGTAGGATATCTGTCAGTAAGAACAACTTCCACAACTGTCAAAGGAGGTTATTCCAGCATAAAGTAGGATTTAAGATACAAGAGGTATCCTGGAATTAAAGTATGGTGGCTAAACCAGACAAATGCATCTGTAGACACAAATTAGTAATTCTGTGCTGGAAAGGCAGTTTTCCTATGTTATTAAATAAACCTTCAGCATCTTACATACACAACAAAATTAATGAGGCTGTTGAGATTAGGAGCAGTGTGACATAGAATGACAAGAGAGACAGGTTCATGTTTAGCCCTCATCTATTGCAGGAACTCCTGAACTCTAAAACACTGTATGGGCAAGAATAGAAATAGACTCTACCTGAAGTTTGTTTAAGAACAGTATTCCTAAAATGCTTAATGCAGAATGCTGTCAGAATGTCCCCTCAGTGCTGATCCAAAATACCAGCCGTGCCTTCAGCTGTGGGAGCAATCCAATGCCCGATATCAGCTAGAAAACTCAAGTTCTTACTTAACTTGAAAACTAAATCAGCCTACATTTGTTAATTTTGTAAAAGGATTAATAAACCTTTCTGCAACAGGCACTGACAGGGCAGAGCCACAGTGGTCGGCTTGTTCTGGCCATGCCCTGCAGCTCCTCTTGCTTTCCTGTTCCCAGAGAGCTCTCAAGCACATGTACTTTAAAGATAACCTTGGGTTAGGCTTGGATTTCATAAGCGATTTGCAATCTGTGAAAACACCACTTCATTCTGTAGTAAAACTCCTTGCTCATAAAAATCCCTCCCGATTCAGATCCATAAGTAAGAAAAAGGCAAACTCCTACAGGGATATTCTGAGCCACTCCTGCTTTAGAACGTGAGCTTTGTGTTCATAAATGTTTTCATGTATTTCCTGCAATAAAGATTAAATTGTCGCTCAGGAAGTAAAGCTGCAACACATGCCTTTGACAACGTAATCAAACTTTATATAGCCATGTTTTTATTGTTTTCCTTTTGTTTTGCTCTTAGATGACTAATTTCTGCCTAAAAGTGACAGCAAGAGTTGCCATCTGAGAGGCCGCGTGGAGCTTTATTTCTATTTTAAGCATATTTAAAGCACATGTATTCAGAAGTGTCATTATGTAAATCAGTTTTGAAAAGTGAACTCCATTAAAAATTACAGTGTCATTTTCTGAGCTAATCTGAGGCTATTTTAATCTCAGAAATGAAAAAATTACCCCATAACCAAACCCCAGGTTTTGGTGAGTGGCACTTCTACCTCTGATGTAATTGCTGTGATAATATGGTAATAAAATACATTGTGTTCTTAATGGAGCAAAATGTTTGCTCCTCTTTGATTTGGAAAATCCACTGACGTGGAGCATTGCCTGGAAGCAAAAGTTCATAGTGGAGTCCGGTGTAAGGAATGAGACTTTGGCAGTGGTGAGAATTGATCCCCAGGGTTGGACACTTTTAAGGCTTGGCTGGACTGAGAAAGGTTGGACCAGATGATCCTTAAGATCCCTTCCAACTTGTATTTTAGGGAAGGAATTTGATACAAAAAAAAGAGGCCTAACAAGAAAGTTGGGCAATATGTACTTCCATAGCTTAAAGAAAACTCTGCGCATTAAGCAAAGTGGTGGTGGTGGTTTGTTTTTGTGTGGGGTTTTTTGGTTTTTGTTTTTAAATACTGCCCTGAGTATTGGAGGGGATTTAAATGTAACTGTGGTATTCTGGAATTGCTGTAATGTCATGGGGTTTCTTAAGTGCTAGCAAGAGGAAACCAAAAAGTTTCTCATTTTACATGGACTTGTTTCATTCACCTGCTTTCAAAAACCAAAAAAGGCTGAACTTCCTCTGGCAATAGTCTGACAGCTTGGGAGAGTTCACTGGAACAGGGCCTTTGTAGAGTCTGCTGTGACTTGGGTAGGGAGCACTGAAAATGAAGGACTGGATGTTGTTTCTTTGTAGTTCCTGAGATCCTGGGGACTTCTGTTCTCCTCCGAGCTAACAGGAATAAAGGCAAATCTATTACAGTTTCAACTCAGTTTCTTTTGACAACCTAAGTCATCACTTTTTGCAAAGTCCTAGAAGAAGCTGTTTAAAAGTACAGGTTTAAGTACCTTTTTCTTAAGTGAATTTAGCACTTAATATAAACACCCACCTGCAATTCCTATGGGCAGATGTTCCCCAAACCTCAATTTGCAGTACAAGGTTTGAAAGGTGGCCCCTTGGAATTAGCATAACCTGAGCAGTCGTGCGGGTGGAGAATTTTTGGTCACGACAGAAGGTGGTTCAGTATTTTAAATACAGACACCAGATGCCATTTCAGCTGTGTGGACCTCCAGTGGTGCCCCAAGAGCTCCCAGATGTGCCCAACCACTGGCTGCTGGTCAAGACCCTGGGTCTTGCCATATCTCTCACTTCAGTAAATAGTCTGAGTGCTGTAAAGTGTCTTAAAAAGGCACAGACACCTAAGTTTAGAGCTGTAAATTGCTTGCTGTAGTGTTTATAGTTTGGGGTGACACAGGGGAAGGGAATCTGCTTTTAATTTAGTCTGGAGCTCCATACAGGATCTGTGTAAGCATTAAAGCATCTGCAGTGGCCAGGAGCAGTATTTTCAGGCAAGTGAAAAAGCCAAAACCCGGAACACCCTTCAGCAACCAGAATATCAAAAGAAACAAACAAAAAGGCTACAATGTTCCTTTTTGATAACAAAGGGAAACTATGTAGGAAAATGCAAACTTACTAGAAGGCAAAATGTTTCATGGGGAATGTTTGAAGACACAATGTGCAAAATCTGAAGAGTGGTTGTCTCTCCTTTAGGTAAAGAGCAGTCTAACACCTTGTGACAAAAAATAAAGAGTTTTGGAACTAAAAAACCCTTTAAAAAATAACAACAACAAAAAAATTCAAACAAAGAAAAGGGAGGGGGCCTGCAGGCTTTGTCAAGTTAAATGTAAAGCAATAGTAAATTAGGCTAAAAGTGGTCTTGAGGAGTAATTGGAAGACATTGAATCTAATAATAGTGATAGTAATGGCTTCAGCCCATCAGAAACAGCCTTCTCAGAAGATCTGTAAGGCTGATAAATGATCAGGACCTGAAGAGCTGTCAAGGAAGATAAAGTAGTTATAGAGAAGTAAATGAATTATTTGCATTGGTATTTATTGAAAAGGATATTGGGGAGGGTCATTGCTGTAACCATTTATTATGGTGATGGACATAGAAAGCAGAGATAGGAAGGTTTCAAATAGATTTCATCTTGATTTGGAATGATTCAGGTTAATTTTTAATCAAGATGATACTGGAACAGTCTTGTTTTGCATTAATGCAAATTCTTCAGCTAGAATTTGTAGCATGAACACAAAATATGATTATTGGAATTCATTTGGGCCTTAGTTTACAACTCTTGAGAACAAAATTGATGCGTATGGGAAATTAGTGCAGCATGTGTTTGATCAAAAAGAGAAAAAATGGTTGCAAAATAATGTACTTGCTCATGATCGTCAAGGTATATTGTGAATCACAGCTGTGAAAGCCAGCAGAACTTGCATTAATTACTTGGGTTTGTTCCTTGTCTTTTCCAGTTTTAAACTTTCTTTCCCTAGAATATGCTAATATTAAGTAGTACTTATGAGTGATTGTGGAGAGAGGTTCAAAATAAAATCTATCCTTTCTGAATTCTCACTGCCTGCTGTTTTATTTGTTGTGAGTTTCAGTTTTGGAACAGGTTTTTTCTAGTGCTTTTATTGCAGCACTAGAAGCAGCCTTTTTTTAGACATGAGACGTAAAAAGTTAGCAATGCAAATACGGATTATTCACCTTCCTAGAGAAACTTCATCTTACTGAAAAGCTCTTCCCAACCTTTGTTCTTATCAGGGAGAAAGAACAAGAAACACAAGAAGAGGAACATTTGATGGAAGAAAAGAAAAAGAAAAAGCAGGAAGAAAAGAAAAAGAAGGAAGGTGCTCAGAAAAAGGTTTGTTCATGTTCCTGTTGTAAATGATCCCTTCACTTTTTAATATGAGTGTGGATACTGATGTTGCAGCTTCACTTGTGGGAGTGAGTCTGGCACAAGTGACCTTTGGCCCTGGTCTGGGGCGAGGCTGTGGGCACAGAACCCCTGCCAGAGCAGCTTTGGCACTGCCTGTGCTCCCCACGCCCTGGAGGGAAGGGCTGCTCCCACCCCTGGCTCCCATGGCCAAAATTACCTGCATCAGTCCGTGCAGATGCTGAGGGGACTCTGTGATCCCAGGATTATTTTCACTGCTGCACATTCTCCTCCCTCATTTTCTGTATTGCAACATTAGTTTTTATTTTGCATAAGAATTGATCACCACCTTTTCTGGAATAAATATTAGGCATCATAAAAAAATGGATCAATTCCAAACAAATAAAAAAGAGACAGGTCTTCTGTGGAAGCGGATGGTGTGGATGGATTCAAAGGGATGTTGGACAAAGTCACAGAAGTTAATTCTGCTGAGTGTTAAAGGGTTCGCAGATATGTTGGGTCCAGAAAGGAGAGGGAAGGCTCGGTGGGTAGATGGAGCTGCTGCCATCTCTGCCTCTTTGGCATCTGCTTCTGGCTTCAGTCAGACAGAAGTTGCAATTCTCACATTCCTAAGACGTGGAGTTAAACTGACATTCTCTAATCCTTAAGTGAAACTATTGCCTGATTTATGTAAGCAGTTTCTGCAAAAAGTTAGACCTGCAGCCCTATAATTATTAGGTATAACTTTCAGTATTGACAAATAGTTGATTTGTTTTGTTCTTTTCTTCTTTCAGGCTGCTGAACAAAAAACCAAAGGTAAATTCATGTTTATTCTTTGTGAACCGTTGGGTATTTTTATAAGCTTGCTTTAAAAATATTCTTGTAATTTTTTTTCTTTGTGTCTGTTTAATGAGGGGAATATATCGTACTAGGATTGTTATGTTCCTGAAGTTTTGTTGGGATTGTCAGCAGAAGCCTTGGCTTATCTTGCTGAGTATTCTATGGCAGCCTTTTGACAAGAATGTATGGATTAATTTTCTGTGAACCATAACACAGCATATGTCATCTCTTTTGTCAAGACAGATGTAGTTTTCCATTTAGTTGTTAGTAGTTATTTATCTGTTTCAAAGACAAGTAATTGCCCCTCTCCCCGTGCACAATTCAGCTCAATTTAATGGGTAAACTCAGTTCACTGAGCTTAGGAGAAACTATTTCCCCCGCTGCCACCACTGCCTGTTTTTCTTTCTGTGTGGGTTTTCTGCCTGGAAAGAAACTGGAGCTGCTTTGCAGCACAGGCAGGGAACAGCAGAGGTAAGGAATGCCTTCCCTTTGGGGGCAGTGAGCTCCCACGTTCCCTAGGAGAAAAGTTAATCAGGCTGTGACTTTCAGAAAGGTGAGGAAGAGAGGCAAGGTAATGTCTATCTTCTGCAGCTGTTGGCTTACAGATCTTTTTCTCTAGTCTGGCCTTTGGTTTGAACAGTTCTGAACCAGTTCAAGTGCACCATAATTTATTGGTGGGTAATTAGGTGACAGACAGGTGAGTGGAGCTTCCCAAATTCCCAAAGACTGAGGATTAGAGAAGAGCCAAGCCTAACATAAGGGCCTGAAAAAACAATTTATTCTTCAAACACTTCTTATGATTTATACAGCAGAAATTAAGTATTACTTTAGTAATAGTGAATTCAGAAAAATAAAGTCTTAACTGCATGATGAAGACACTGTAACAGTAATTTATTGAAACTCTGTCCTTTTTCTTTCCAAGTTTATCTGATGTAGAAAGTGTGAAGTCAGAAAGTTTTCGTTTGAATTCTGTTGCATCTACCCTGTGAGATCTCATGTAGTTTATAGAGTGGATTTTACTTTCAGGAGAGGGGAGCAGAAGTATGTGAGTCCCACCAAATCTTAGGTACATAAAAAACTTTGGAATTAAGATACATGAGAGCAATTTCTATCCAAATGAAATATTTCTGTTTTCACAGTATTGCATGTTTTGTTCTCTGTATCAGCTCCTTTCTGTGTGAAAAGGTTTCACTGTTCTATAATGGATTATAATGACTTTTTAATATCACAGTTCAGCAGCAGATGTTTTTGCTGTCAGTAACTAAATTCATTTTCACGTGTTAATGCAGTGGCTCTTCATTTCTGTTACTAGTGAGACACAGAGCCTTCTGCTTTCCCTCTGTGGGATGTTACTATTTCTGTCTTTGTTGTGACAGCTTTGCTTTTAATTGCTTGAAACTGCCACGTTTAAGTTTCTAGTTAATAACTTCAGTTTTTCAGGTGTGCTTGTGAGTTTGTTGCTTTCAAATTTAGGGACTGCATTTCTCAGTCTGTTGGATTTTTTGGTTCACTATCCATGTATTTAAGCATCTTCTAAGCTACTGCTGTAAAATATGAATCAGAAAGAAGACAACAGTGAATAAAGGTGGTTATGTTAGAGATTAAGCAGCTCTGGCATTTATTGTTTCATCTGTCTGAAGCGGTGATGAACCTTTTGGTAGTTCAGCATTGTTGGAAGGGATGACCTGTCCTACAGAGAACCAAAACCTCCTGTTCAGGCTCAGAGCAAGGGCCAGGGGTTATTTACAGTCGTGTAAGTGACCCTTTGAATTTCCTTTGTCTGGCAACTTCTTGTTGCTCTGGGGAAATGTTTTATTTCCACTTTATAGTGCAGTTCCTTCCATTTATCTTTAGAAGGGATGTGCATGAGCTTATGAGAGGTAGCAGGAATTTCTTAAAATACAGAAAATATAAATACAAAATCAATGAGAGGAAAAATTGGACTGAACTGTTTTCCTAGAATATTCAAAGTTGACTGTAAACTTTATTGCAGTGCTGCACCAAGTGCTTTATTTGGATACATTTTCATTTGTTGAGTGACAAGTGCTACTAGAACTAAAAGGCAACACAGAGATTATCATTGAATTTAGTTAATTTATTTCCTATCTGGGTCACAGCAATCAAATTAGTTGTGAAGACAGGATGACACAGTAAAACTGAGTGAATGGACTGCAGCAGGTAATGCATGCCAATGGGGAGGGTATATTAAATCAGAGATTAAAACTGGACTGGAACTGGACATTTTGCAAAATTTAGATTTTGGTAGGTGAGATCTTTATAAATATGACTTAACAGAGCTGTTTGTGGTAACTTAAAAAAATTGCTTCATTTCATGTGTGGGTCGCTGAGTTCTGCAACTGGGTTGCCATGGCAGTGAGAGGTGCTTGCACCAGTTGGGCCCTGGTGGAGAAAAATAAATCCTACAAGTGCAGATGGGATCTGGAAGGGTTTTTGAGTTTGTTTTTCAGCTGGCCGGGGCAGTGTGTTTGTACAGTTCCTTGTTTGCTCTGCGCAGTGTTTGTGGAGGAGAAGGCACTCTGCTGAAGTGGGTGGGCAGGGCTGGAGAGGGAGGCAGGGTTTGCCCTTTGGGCTGCCTTGTTCTGTGCTAGAAACCTGATCAAGGTGCTTTCTAATTCTTCTTAATTAGCAGTAAGCTTTTCATGGATTTGTCTAGCACAAAGGTGTGGAGTTGCTGTCCTGGCTAATAATGAACTCAAGTGTTTTGTACATGGAGCTCTGAGCTGATCTGCTGCAGGTTCAGGCACTGTGAGGCCTCAGGAAGGAGCGAAGTCAGAGGAAGGAGGTTTCCTGTGGGGCTGTGTTTGTGGTGTGTTGTCAGTTCAGTCTCGCTCCGAGGCCTCAGCCCCAGCTGAATGTTTCCATTTGTGATGTGGAGCACAAACCCCTTCCAAAATAAACACGCATTTCCACCCTTAGGGGAAAGGTATGTGGCTGCTGCTGGAGTCCAGGGCTAGGAAGTGCTCCCTCACACAGCTCTTGCATCCACTGACAAAACTTAAATTATTTTTTCTGTTTAAACAACAATCCAGCCCTTTAAGTCTTCCCTACATAACAGCTCCTTCGATTTCTATTTTTTTCCTGCAACATTGTTTGCCTGAGTATTTTTGTGAAGCTGAATCTTTTATAAATACCCTGTTGGCAACAATTCTAGGGAATGTGTGAAAGGAAGAAAGATTGGAGAGCTGATAAAGAGCTGAAATGTTTCTCAATTACTTGAAAACAAATGAAAGTAGTCTTCCTGTTCAGCTGGAGAGGAGCACTGCAGAATTAGATGAGGTGGGAAATGAGCAGGTTTTTATTGCACATTCAAGTTACTGTTCTATTATGGTAATTTTTTTGAGAGCAGGACTATTGAGCACAGGCTATTAGTGTTTATTTTACATGTATAAACTCTTGCCAGTTTATATGCACTTGATCGAGAAACTTTGTGTATAAAGGCTTTTCTAATGAAAACCTTCAGCTGTAACTACAAGTTCTGTTCTCTATGGTAAAGGGTTCCTAGGATGGGAATGGCTGTTATTTAATAACTACAGAGAACTTTAAGGGAGCTATGCTTGCCATAAATACTATCAGGGTGTGTTTTGCTGCCTGCTTCTCTTCCAGTCATCCTCCTGCAGGTTTAGTCAGCGCAGGTGATCAATTCCTTGCCTGCTTCACTCCCACCTCAGCTGAATGCATTTGTCTAAAGCTGATATAAAATAGCGTAAGTGGTTTGTTACTCAAACATCTACCACAGTAGCTGAAAGGCAAAGTATCTGTCCAACTCTCCAGCATTATCTGCAATAAAGGTAAGTGTTAAATCTGCAAACAGAGAAGTAAAAACAGTTCAATTTATACCACAATTAGTCTAACATAGAAAATATTTTGATTAGAAGTGTTAGCCTGAAAATATTCTTATCCCATTACGGTAAAGCAGCGATGGTTAATCTCTGCCTGTTGGACCTCCATGATCCTTGTAGGTCTGTCTGGCATGCTCATGGCATGGGACAAGGAAGAGAGAGGTGTGCTTTCCAAGGGGAAAATGGGAACTGCAGCTCCCTGCTGGGGGATGATGAAGCAGGATTGCAGAAGCTGGAGTGGCTGCAGTAATCCTGGGATTCAGCAGCCTGTCCAGCACTGCCCATCCTCTGTTCCAGCGGTGCAGTGGATCCTGAGCTGAGCATCATTCCCTTCCATCTGTGGTCTGCTGTGGAGCTGTCCCCTCCCCCAGGCTGTCTGGGCTGTGTGCCTTGGGACTCCTCAGCGTGTGATGATTTTAATATGCAACTCGCAGAGTCAGGGAGGTTGTCTGCAGCCTGGGAGATTATTCTGCCAAGGTTTGCGCTTTAATACATTTTATTTTGGGGGACTTAACAGAAAACGTGTAACAGTGTGTGGTTGCTTGGTAAACCATTGTGATGTCACAAATGTTGGAGTATTTGCTTTGGGTTATCTGTAAATTTTGCGTAGCATTTTTTATCCCACAAGCAGTGCTGTTTATTTTACCTGGAGGAATATGGTCAACTGTATTATAAAGGGGAGTTAAAAGGAAAAAAAGAATGGATGAAAATATCTGAGATCCCATCCTCTGCTCTGGCATTTTTATTTGGATAACAGAAATAGTAGCATACATGTTTTCAAAGGCAGGTTATTTTCATTTCCAAATCAGCCATGTAGATTGTTGCATATTCTTAAATTGATTTTTTATTTGCCCTGCCCAAATGGGCTGTTAGAATGTTCTCTGCCCATGTGTGAATCACCTTCCTGTAACCTCCATTCTGCTCATTCTGCTGTTGGTGTATATTGATAATGTGCTCCTTCTGGCTGTGGTAGGTGTTACTGATGTTTAGTGGTAGTTCCATAGGAAATATGGGAAAAGGAAACTTTTTAGAGAATCTCATTAGTATTTTAAGTAGAATTGTGACAACGTGTAACACAGTCGGTCTTTGTGAAAAAGAAAAGTCTTGAGTTTTTCTGGTTCGTATCATATTATTGTAGGAACCAGGAGAGACTTTTTCCATAAGATTAGAAAATGTGTTCCAGCCTACAAATCAGGTATGATTTACAACAGATTTACAACCTCTGACTCATTTGAGTATTTATAGCTTGTGCTTGAATATCTGCCTCTGTCATCTTGTTAGTTAAGTGCTGTGTTTGTACTGAACTGCTGCACATTGTAGTGACAAAATGTGCCATAAATCATCATTGCAGAAGGAGGGGGAGCACTGCAATAAGTTCTTCAATTAGATCTTAATATGCAGTCACTTGATAACTTAATGATAACCTGTGGCCATATGTTAAGTCTTTATAACACAAAAATGTTTTCTTTTTGATAAACGTTATCATGGGGGTGTTTTGCTATTATAAGTATCTTTAAACAAACATGAATTTGTTCATAAAACCGACTGAGATATCACTTCTCTGATAGAGGAGTAATTACCATTTTACAACCTGCACAGAATAGAGAGGGTGGAGGTAATTTGTGAGTCCAGTACTGGGTGAAGAGGCGTAGAAAATACAAAAAGATTGGAGCAGACAGGAGGAGCAATTTGCATAGTCAAGGAGACAAAGCAAGAAGGATGAGCTGGGAGGGTTGGAGTTAAATAGTAGAGAAAAAAACTTTGGTTTCCTGCCTGCTTTTTTTTAAGTGGAATAACTGTGACAGGCAGTAGTTCAGTGCTATTTAATAGACTTTTTGCTCTCACAAGTGCAAGAAATACTATGAGTATCTTCAGCACTGCCATTATGAAGTGAAGGAGAAAAATTTAAACAGTAAATGTATGAATAATATTTGGTAAACTTTATTTGGGTTTGTAGCTCTTTCTGTGTGTGTCTCACTGGTGTGCCAGTCAAAGGTGCCCAACAAGAGATTTTCGTTAGGAATTGGTGTCTTTTTGCAGGAGGGAGGCTTTGTCAGGGCTGGACACCCTGAGCCCGGCAAGCAAGGGTTGACACTTCTGAAGGTTTAAATCTTCTGTAGCTCCTGTGAAGCTGTAGACTCCTTAGCTTTCACTGAAATGCTTTTTTCAGACAACAAGGCACCAAACCAATTAATACAGATTTTTGGGGAAAACATTTCTCTCTTAAAGAAAAACAAACAAACATAAAACTCCAGGGTTAATTGAAAATAAAAGAGCAACCATGAGATACATTCTTCGTGATGTCCTCCAGTCCTGAGCTGGATTTACAGGGCAGCTTCCTCCAAAGAGGTGCTTCAATGTCTTTGCCTGGAGTTGCTGCTGCTTTGCTCCAGTCAAGTCCTGGTCAGTTCTTGCCTTGTGAGCTTTGAAGGTCCTTTATCTGGGGATAGAAAAGTAGGTGAGAGTTCAAGGAGATACTCCTAGTGCTCCTCAGGTAGTTTTTATTCTCCTTAGAGATAGTCTGTAGTAGTTTGCTGTTACACAGACTTAGGCATGTGCTTATAATATAAATACAGGCGGAATATTGCTCTGGTCTTTGTTGTGCTTTGTTTTTTCTGTTTCCTCAATTAGGAATGATCTGGGTTTATCAGACTGAAGATATCAACAGCCTGACCTGTAAATAGTTTTAGAACTAGATAAAAGTGGGAGCTTTCTAATGCTGGACACAGTTGGTTAAGAGCACTTTTCAAATGCTCTGGATGTTGTAAGGTTTGATGCTCTGCTTGAAGACAGCAGGATGACATCTGCATCATCAGGTTTCTCTTTACTTTGTCCATTGTCAAATAAATTTCTAGCCTAGGACATTATCTCTCCAGGAGTACCCTGTGAAGAAAGAGTAAGCACAGATTAGGTAACACCAGCTTGGCTTTTCTATTCCAGACCTAATTGTCAGGGTGCCCCTTGGTGGGAAGTGCTCTCAGATAAATCCCAGTTTGCTTTCTCTACAGCAGAGCTGCCAGTGCAGTTGTTGACAACTGGATATTCTAGAAGATAAATTTTAACACAGCTGCACAATGGTAATGTTGTTGGTTATGATCAAACTGCACACTGCGTTATGGGTATTTATCTGCCCACCGTGGCTGCTTTCCTCCCTGCTGCTGTTTCCCAGTGCAGTTTGGACTGTGAAATGGTCAAACCGCTGCACTTTTGGCATTGCAGCGGCTCAGGCATTGGCAAATGCTCTGTTCTTCTGTCAGGCTGCTTGTAAAATAACTGTTTTCCAATTATAAATAGAATGTTGTCTGATACTCGCTGTCCATCAGAGCATATATGCCCCAGTATTTCCTTTGTAACGTGCCACTTTGGTATCTACTGATAGCAAGACACCCATCCCACATCTTTTCACTCTTTTACCCACCCAGCAGCGTCTGAGGTTTATTTCCTTGGAAGTGACTTTACAGCACAGCTCACCTGTTCATCAGTGTGCTTATCCCTTTACTCTCTGAACTAAAGTCTGTTGTTCACTTTTGTTCCTCTTTTAAAGAAACACATCCACAAAGGCGGTTTCTTCTCTGCCTTAAGGCCTGGCTCACACAGATTTTCATGGAGAAGGCAGCTAACAGTTCCCCATGAAAAAGTGACCTATCAGCTTTGATTTATCTGCAGTGTGCTGACCACTTTCCATTATTAGATTATCATCTTGCTACCTGGAGAAGGCTTGTAAGGCATATAAATATAATGTTGATAAGATCTGCAAACTGTGAGCTGGAAGAGAGGTTCATCGGGAAATGTATTAGCTCTCTTTGGTAATGATTGTTTTGAGATACATGCCGGGTTTCTAAGGTTACCTGATCCCTTCCTTGGGAAGGATGAAATCCACTTTGAACTGAAACACTAGTACATGTTCCTGGAATAGTTACTGTACAAATGCTGGAGAGGGTTATCTTGGGAAAAGGCAGGGAATGAAAACTTGTTCTTGATTCTTTTACACTGTGTGCGAAGCATTTGGCCTGAGGGACCTTGTGTTCTCCTGTTGACTATCTGGTGTTGACATTCCTCTACTCTGAGAACCCAAACTGCCTCTTGGCTTCCCTGTGTTTTGCCAGATTATTTTAATGTTTTTCCTGAGTTGTTAAAGGTGGTAGCCCATACTTTACAAATCCTACAAGACTACTTAAAATGTCTGTTTAACCAGCTCACACTCTGGAAAATGCTCTGGTAAATGCTTCTGCTCAGGTGTGCATCGTGCACCTGATCCTTCAGGTTATTCCTGAACTGGTTCAGGCAGTGCTGTGTGCATCAGCATCCAGAGAGGAGGTGATTTTCCTTGCAGGCATCCTGCCCTTGTGGGGTGGCAGCGGTGGCTCGTACTAAGCTGTCATGTGGGACCTGTCTTTAACAGCAGCACTGAATGCTTGGGACGCTGCTCAGCTGCCCCGGGCGTGGCAGCCACAGGTATTATTGTTTGCCCAATGGGAATGGCTGAACTTGGTGGGACTCAGGCTCCTCATGGCCTCTTCCCATGTTAGCAGGAGTAGTTCTTTGTCTTATCATAGTCTCCTGAAGATCTGTGCTCCTGTTTTCAGGATGCTCTTAATGTTTTGGGCATAATTTCCAATATGGCTGCTCTTGCTGTCTTTGTTTCATCAGTCCTTAAACATCCAGACTTTTCAACTTTCCAAGGCCAGACAGGCTCTTGTGAACTTTTCCTTTAAAGCACATGAGTTACAAAGCTAGAGAACTAATGATTCTTCAACTCCATTAAAAATTCAAATGCCATATTGAGGTCTTACTGTCACAGGACTAGATACATGCCTTTAGATGAGCAAACAGGGATGGTCTTAACCTCGTCCCCACTCTCAGACAGGCTCAACAGATGTTCTTGAAAGATGTTTTGATTATTGTTGGAAAGGCATCTTCATATTCAGCCTGAACAGTCGTTCCTGTAACTTAAGCCCCTTCTTTGTTGGTTGCTTTTCCCAGTTTGTGGAGAGCTGATATTCCCCTCCACTGCAGAGGCCTTTTCGTGTCTCCTGTTTTTTACTTAAGAGTCCATCCCATTTTCCCTTGTGCTAGTGTTTTCAGGCTGTTTTTCAAACCATGATAGTTTATGTTTTTCTCCTTTGGAGGTGCTTCCAGTTAGTGCAGAATTATTTTTGAAATGCAGTATCTATATGTTGTGGTTTAACCCCAGGCAGGAGCTCATCCCCTTGCTCACTCTCCCCTGTCAGGATGTGGAGAGAATTGGAGGAGTAAAAGTGAGAAAACTCGTGGGTTGAGATAAAAACAGTTTAATAAATAAAGCAAAAGTCTCACACACGAGTAAGGCAAAACAAGGAGTTCATTCCCCACTCGCCCTGGCAGGCACCAGGACAGCAGGGCTCCATCACAGGTAACAGTGTCTGGGGAAGACAAACACCATCACTCCAAGCATCCCCATCTTTCTCCTTCTCCCCCAGCTTTATGTGGTGATCATGACACCATCTGCTGTGGAATATTCCCTCCGGTCATCTGGGGTCAGCTGTCCTGGCTGTGTCCCCTCCCCGTTCCTTGTGGCCCCCTTATGCCCTCGCTGGCAGCATGGGGTGAGGAGCAGAGCGAGCCTTGGCTCTCTGTGAGCACTGCTCAGCAGTAATGAAAACACCCTGGGTTATCAGCACCTATCCAAACCACAGCCCCAAACCAGCTGCTGTAAGAAAATTAACTCTGTCCCAGCCAAAACCAGCACACTGTGACTGGAGAACTGCTAAGTAGCCTTTGAATTAATCTGTGGAACAGTAACCTGCTGCTGTTTACAAGTAAAATCTAAGGCTTATTTATTTTCTGGGCCTTTCAGGCTCACCCCACTGCACAGTTCTGTAGTCCAGGATGTTCCATAACAGTGCTGATTCTTCTCTTTCAGTTTTCTGTCTCTGAACTCAGCTTGCTTTGAGGAGCTCCCAACTTTTAGATGCCTTCTTTAATTCTGTAAAGACCTCGTTTTGATAACGTGCAGTTTCTTCTTCACTCCCCATTTCTCCTGTTTAATCACTACACATTTTCCCTCTGCAGGTAGTCCCCTGAAGTATACATTTAAATATATTTCTTGCTTTAATTTCCCCCCAAGCTTAAACAAAACTGTGGTTGTTTAAGCTTGGTTGACAAACCATGAGAGCGCTTCCTGCAGGTGCTGGGGGTGCCAGGCTGTCCTGACCTGCACTGGCAGTTCTTTCCTGCTGTACACATGAGCACCTGGCACCTGAGGGAGTGACTCTCTCCTCAACAGGAGAAAGTCTTCAGAGGGAAACAGGAAGAAAATAATGTGTTCAGTGCCGCCTTTCTGACATAAGTTCCATCATAATTCATATCTTGCTGTACCTTCCATATCTTGCTGCCAGTTTCCAAGAGTAATAATTTAATTTTTTTCTTTGTTGTATAGTTATTTCTAATCTTGTCCAGTGATCACTGTGGGAAATTAAATGAGAGGTCATGTTCAGCCTCCTCAGTTGTTCAGCTCTTCTTCCCAGAAAAGATCCGTGGAAGGTTTTGTGATTTGGTGCCTTATTATGGCTACTAAGACTTTTAAAAAAATCTAATTCTAACTTAAAATCTGTGGATAATAAGTTAGATGCATACTAATATTAAACACTTAAATCCATAATCCCATTTTACTGATACCTGGGATGTAGGTGGAATGTTGAAACTCATCTTGTTCCACCCCACAGGGTTGTCACAGCTGTAACTCACCGTTACTTTTCACATTTGCTGGAGATTCAGGGAATGTTTTAATCCTTACTTACCATATTCTTTCAGTGGCACTGCTGTCTTTCCTTGGGTGTTGAACTGAGCTGGGGCTGACGTCATTGTCATCCTGTGGCAGATGTGGCAGTTCCGTGTGCTCCCTCTGCTGTCACCAGCTGCCTTCTCGGCACAAATGCAGCTTCTTGCTGAAAACTACATAGTGAATAAAACTGAATAATGTGCTTTGTAATTCTGAGAGGTGATTATTGTTAAATAGTGCCTGTTTTTGCCCTAAGTGTCTTGGTGAGTCTCTAATATGAGTTAGAGTCATGGGGACAGCACTAACACCATCAGCTGGCAATTCTAACTTTTTACTTATATGAGCAACTGAGAGCATCTTAGGTTTGCCTCCCAGCTGTCCTACTCCAAAGTGCAAGAATCTACTTTATAAAACAAACTTAGTGCATTGTTAGGTACATCGGCAAAGCCATTAAAGAGCTGTTATTTTTGTACCCTGCCTAGGCAGACATGGTGTTTTCCTCTTTGTTTGCAATTGGGCTTATGGCAAAAAGCAGAAATAAAACTCTGGAAACTGGACACAGTCACTGAAAGTATGGGAATTTACCAAAAATGTGGGGGGAGGAAGAATCTTAGGATGTTACATATTAAACCAAGCTGTATTTCTTCTTAAAACGCTAAAAATGTTACTTCTTTTAGCTAAGTCTAAGCCCATTTCTATGAGGTAACTGTGCGTAATGCATGTGGAGTAATTAGGTATTCCTTCCTAGTGAGGGGAAGACATGTGTCTAAAATAAACTGAGCAGAATTTTTGAATTAAAATGAAGTAATAATATTAAGTTATTATTAGTAATCTTTATTAAAACATCTTTAATTTCTTTTAACATTCATGTAATAGAATCTGATTTACTGGGAGTGGCATTTAATTAATTTAATTCAATTTAGAGAGTTAACTCTATTACATATTAGTACAGAAAATTACCTCTGAACAGTCATTTCTCAGTGGTGACATGCAATAAGTTAATTTAGCTTGGAGTTCGTTTGGGTGCATTGTGAGTTCTTGGTGAAAGTTGCTATGGTGACAGCCCAGGGCTGTCACTGGGACAACAACCCCTCTGGAAACGCAGGATGGATGCACAGTGCTTCTCTGGGCCTGCCCTTCCTGGGCAGTGTGGGTGCTGGAATTTTGGGAAGAGCTTCCCCTCCCTGAAGGGGTGTCCTGGCAGAATGTGCCCAGCAAATGAGCTCACTTTGTTGTTTGGATTTTCTTTGCTTCCACTTTGTCTGCAGGGAAATGATTGCTGAATCCCCATCAGGTTTTAGTCTGCTTTTCTTCAGGAAATTTTCCTGAAGAATCTGAGTAGGAGAAGGCCTGTGAACTGCTGGAACTGCTTTCTTCATGTTCCTGAATAACTGAAATCCTGGTTTTTGTATGTGGCATTAATGCACGATGGCACTGGAGACATAAAAAATCTGTTCAGCTTAAACTGAATTAATGAAAAGTTTGTTTCAGATTCGGTGTTGAATCAGAAATGAAAAGTTTTCTTCAGACTCTCCAGTGCAGTGTGTCTGTCAGGTGGATGAACTCCTAGTTCAGAACAAAAACCTTCAGAAAAGAGGCCATCCTTGAAAGCTCATTCAGGAAAACACTATTGTATATGAAATGTCATGTTTAGGTTTAAAAGGAAGTATTAAAGGACTGAAATATAGCTTCTAAGTTCAGTGTATTTTCTTCCTCCCCCCTTCCAGATCTGTATGCAGACTTAAACACTCGCTTGTTTGTTTTATCTCTAGAGCATGACTTTAATTTAATTGGGTTTAACTGAATAAGAGATCACTCTTCATTTTGGGTTTCAAGTTCTCTGCTGGTGATTTCTGAAGGCAAGAATGACATTTTCATGTCTTTCCAAAGTAGGATGGAACTGCATCCAAAGTAGGATGGAGAACCCCAAACAGGTTTTTATGATAGAAAATCATAAATTTTATTAGTACAGTCTCCTGAAGTGATGACAATGTCCCTGTGGGTTTTGTATGTTAAAAACCTACTTACTCAAAGCAACGATTTGGAAAATAATTTTGTGAAACATAAATGAACATATCATCCTTTATCCTAATAAGGACACAAGATTTTGATCTAAGGCCAAAATATTTCAGGTTTACCTTTCATAGAGTTGGCTCCATGCACAGTTTCTCAGGGTGATGCTACCTGAAACTTGGAATAAATCCACACTGCCCAGGAGTGGGGGAAGCTGATCCATGCTGGACACTCTGTTGGCTCTGCTTCTGCTTTTCCTGCTGACTGATTTAAAATGATAGCTCAGATAGCTCTACACTATCTTTAGAGCTGTAGTATAAACATATTAAATCTGCTTTTGAGATAGAACGTGAACTGGAAGGGTTATGCCAGAATTACAGAGGCCTGTTCCTGGTTGCCCACAGAATTGTTGCTATTTTAGCATTGCACATAAAATATTCATTTGGGACCATAAATGTCCGTGACAGGAGAGCCGAGGCTTTGTGTTTACACAGGCCCTTAGTCAGTGTGACATGTGTGCCCAGTCCCATGATTCCAGCAGCACAGGCAGTGTCGGGCAGCATTACCCTTCCTATCTCAGCAGCAGCCCTGTCATCTGCAGGCAGTCACAGCGTGCTTCCATGGACATGTCTGAAAGGAATTCAGCATCACTGCAGCCTGCTCCCCCAAAACAGAAATGAAATACCTGGACGAGCTGTGTTTCTGGTTTCCAGGAGAAAAATGTGTGTATGTGATGTTTTGGACCCAGGGTGTATCCACACTCTCCAGGCCTGGGCTCCCTGGACACTGATTTTGGGCACACGTGCAGGAGGTGTCCTGCCCCTACTGATCTCTCTGTCCCCATTTGAAGGTATTGATCCATGAATACACACAGGCAATTTCCAGCCATTCCAGAAAATAGCCCCAGAGAGTCCTTACCTTCTTTCCAGCTCAAATGTTAAAGTGGAAAAGGAGGTTGTACCTGATGCAGCATGAGTGCTTCGTGTTCCCAGTTGTCCTGGGTGGGATGCCAGCTCTGGCTGTACCCTGGGACACCCTGAAACTCCAGAACATCCACCTTGCATGGACAGACCATGGGTACAGCACATGTTCCAGGTGTGGTACAGCCTGTGCACTGTTTACCACCGCTGAGGGGATTTGTGTAGAGGCAACCCACGACAGAAATGATGGAGATATGAGTACATTATATGATCTTTATAGTACCCAACCACATACATACGAAACTGAGAGCATTTACACTGTGATTAACTCTTCAAGCCCCAGCTGTAGGGTGGGCTGTACCTGCAGATCCATCGCTGTTGAAGGTATGAAGGAAATTTCAGGCTCTTGTATGTAGTAAACCAATGGATTCTGAGGCTATCCATATTTTTAATTTCTTATGAAAGTACTATTTACTGGGAATTTCCATATTTATGTGTTTGTGTGCGTGGTTTAACGATCATGTTTCTGCTGTAAAAAATATTTACTCCTCAGTCTGTGCCTGGAAGTGGTCTGTGCAAAGGAGGAAAAAGAACATGTCTGGTGTGATGGCTGCACTATTTGTAAATTTGTTTTTTAAAAATCCTTTTACGTATGAAAACTGTGTGTAAAACATTGTCTGATGAGATTAAATGCACACAGTCAGCTTAAAATTGAGGGATTCACTCCTTGGGTCTGCCCAGACTTCTTATGTGGCTCTGTATGAAGTTATTTAATCTGTTCTTATATGCTTGAATTTTCCCACTGGTACTTGCAGTGATGATAGTGTTGGTTTTGTGTAATTTAAGCTGTTTCCTGTCTTCTCTGACTCTTTTACCGTGTAGTTACTGCTGGAGAAACACTGAGAAGGATTTGGAGGGTGAGAGTGGGGGTGAAGGGGGGAGCACTTGTCCCTGACTTGCTCCTGACATGTCAGTGGCGAGATCCTTTGCCACGTTCCTGAATTGTTGGCATTGTGTTTGTGAGGCTCTCCTGTCCTGTTGGTGGGCTAGAACTTACTATGTTTCCCTAGTGAGTCTTTATGAAATTAGGTGGTGGAGTTCAGATGTTCCAAATTACCCTGGAAAGGAATACAAGATGTGAATTCTCTATCTGTGAAGAGGTCTGAACACTCTATAGGAAAATCTTATATCAGAAACCTGAAAATACTCTGCCAACGTTTCTGAACACTTGCTGAGAATCCTGCTGTTCATTCAGAGCTGCCCTCTCACTTAAATTTTACAGTAGTAATTTCCTGCACCAGCTAATTCATCTCAGCAATGACTCTTATCTCCCTCCTGTCCTTTTCAGACAGTTGTTAATGCTGTTGTTTCTTAACATTATTAATACGAGTGATTAAAAACTTCTAATAGCTTCATTATTTTCCTTTAGAATAGCCAAGTTCTCTTTCTAATGCCAGAGTATTGCCCTGCTCTGGAGATGGGAATTTGCTTTAATTCTGAATTCCAACTTAAATGTGTGATGATATGTTAAAGGAAATACACCCGTGCTGAGATGTCAGAGGCTTCAGGACAGAGAGCAGCTTCTCGTTAGGTGTATTCATTTATTTACCTGTTGCTTTACAGGGGGCAAGTGTTTGGACAGGTCTGTGTGTAGAGAGATGGACATGATTAATGCTGATATTTGAGTTCCATGGATTCATAGACGCGCCTTCCCAGCGCCTGCCCGATGGAGAACTCCCGCTTGAGAGGAAACAGATGAATTGTTAAGTCTTGAAAGTTACCATCTGTTATCAGTTCACGTCCTGCAGGAATGCAGCTCTGTGGATTTAACTGTTCCATTGCCCACAGTGCTGATTCCTAGCTTGGACTGCCGAGTTTGAGGCCTGATGTGTATGGTCCAATTTCTGCTCATCAATTAGCTGATGGCAAAGCCCATGTGTGTGCGCTCAGAGCCTTCAATAAACATGAGAGAGTTTGGCTTGCAGTGGGAGAGCATCATATTTGCTTTGGATTATCAATCTATTGTTGATGACAACCTATCAACCTAATTAGCTGTACCATTTTTAATGGCACAGCTAATTAATTGTGAATTTAAAATTAAAATTATAATCAGTGCTAACATGGAGGAAAGCAGTGAGGAAAATACATAAACTGTTAAAAGTGTAAGTATTCTTCACAAGATTGCTGCATGTGAAACCAACCTGAATAATGTAGAATAGGATTGAAAAAAAGTTAAAAATACATGTTGAGTCACCCAAAACAGGTTTTGTATCTTTCTGTCAAAAGAAGTATTTGTCACCCTCTCTGCTGACAGATCTGAAAGAAAAAAATATAGATGTTGATCTAGAAAGGGAAACAAAATCTTGTGTCTGAGCTCTGAAGTGCTCAAGGATCTGTGTTTTTATTAAGAACTTCTCTAGCTCTTAGGAACAAAGTTCAATTTGCGAATACAGACTTGTGTCAATAGATTTGGGCTCTGGCCTTTGCTGCACAGTTCTGCCTCAGGGTGGGCTGTGCTGGCCTTACCCAGAGGATTCACCATGGTGGTGAAAGGATAAAATGTCACTCAGGATTGATACAATTTCAAATTTACATTAATCAAGAACAAAATTGAGAGATTCTGGCAAGTAGGGCTGGTGAAGAAAGGCCACATCTGAAACTTATTTAAAAAACAGCAGAAGCTGGGGGGAGTGCTGTGACTTTCAACCTGAGAGAAAAATGATTTCTTTGTCATGGCTGAGGGAAGTGGGAGAACTGAGTAAGATGGATTCGGATCTCTGTTTTACATGTAGAGTGTTAGAGAATGTGCTCTAAAGGTTCTTGAGAGGTCATCTATTCCATCCTCTTGCCCTGAGACAAGATCACCAAACCCGTATCATGTCTGCAGATAATCCTTAATCATCCTTATTGTTGAAAATGTAAGTCTAAATCTCCCTGACTGTTATTTAAACCCAGCAAGTCTTGTCATATGCACTGTGGGGTGGAGGAAATTATTTTCTTCTCTGCCTCTGTAATTTTTTTTCTCTTTTTTAAATTTTTTTTTTAAATTTGTGTATCCAATGTCTTCTAGACTGACTACTCTCTTACCTCTGTCTGCTGTGGTAGTTCCCATTTCCAGATTCCCATTTCCTTTGTGCCCTTTCCAGGTGGTCCAGCTCCATCTGGAAGAGAGATGGTCAGCCGTGGGTGCAGGCAGGGAAGGCTTTGTGTGATGCCAGCCTGGAGTAGATGGGCTGCCCTGAGCCTCATGGCTGGGTGTTTATCCCACTGCACCACTTGGCTTTTTGCAATCTTTCTGATTTATCTTTTTCACCTCTTTTGTTTGTGATCTGTTAAAAGATTGCTTCTTTTTCTGCAGAACTGCTGTGGGGTGAGTTGTTTGCTGTTGTGCATTTAATTCCTCCTGCCTAATGACATGACTTTCCTTATTGAATTGTAGTAGTTTTGTCACATCACTTCTCCAGTTCATCGCTGCTGAGCTCTGATCCTATCACACAGCGATCTGACCACCCCCACCTTCCTTCTCCCATCTTGGTGTCATTTGCAGATTTAATAAGGATATTCTCTAGTCCATCATCCAGCTGTTAACGAAATATTGAACAGCGTAGGCTCGGATCAAGTCCCCGTGGAATCTATTCTGAAACATACTCTGTTTTGACAGCAAGCCATTGATTCTCCCAGAGAACATTTCAACCAATTTTACATTTTGCTCACATTTCCCCACTTTGCTTATGACAATATCAAGTAAGAATGTCATTTCAGCAGCCATTACATAGTTAAGACATATAGAGTGAGCTTTGGCTGGTGGGACATGGGTGGGAAATGTGAGCAAACAGACAGAACTTGTTTGAACTGAGGTAAATGACTGGGTCTGAGGGGAGGGAGGAACAAATTAATGTCAGGGAAGGAGTCAGGGGTCAGCTGGATTTGTGGATACATTGCTTTAGAGTCAAAGTCAAGCTGGGTGGGAAATGAAGTCCTCAGTGCTTCTCTATTTCAGACCTTTGCATAAAGCCAGCAGTTAAGGTAAGGCCTTCTATTGTTGAGAAATCCTAATTACTGATTTAGAGGTTTTCCATGAACTTTGCAGCTTCCTGTTAATTCCTACTCTGACTTCCAGTTGCCTGGCAAGAAAAAAAAAAATCAAATTCTGTGTGCAGTGTCCAAGTTGGTAGAAGTGAGAAGTCTGTCAGGAGAAGTGGGTTATAGATGAGATTTAGACCTGGGATGGTGAAAGACTAAGGAAGGAAATGTTGTAAAAGACAAGAGAAGAAAGTGGAGAGGAAGGGTTTGGAAGAGGAAGCAGAAGATGCACCATGGTCAGTTGGGAGGTCAAATGGGGGGGGGGGGAAATAGTTAAACCCGGAAAAGACTTTAGTTCTGAGTATTAGATAAATTATATCATCAGGAACTGGCACAAAGTCAAGGCATTTCTTTAAATAAATGGTGATAAAATCCTAAAGCCACAATTACACGTGTTTTTTTGCTTTTATCGCTCAATGTGGGCTTTGATGTCAAACAGCAGCTTCTGGTTACATTATTAAAGCCATTATGAGTACTGTGGAAAATAAGTTTTGGGATTATCTTGGCTTTAGACTGTAACTTTTCTTTAGTTTTTTTCCCCAGAAGTTTGTGATTTTGGAGGGAAGGGATGATCCAGACCAGCAGTTGGTCTTTTTTTGTGTAAGAACAGTCAAAGTGGGTTTTATGCAATAGTTCTGAGCACCTTTGCTGTTGCCAGCAGATGTCACTGTGGATAACAAATCCCAGCACTTAGTAGACAAAGGAGGTAATTTGCTAAATGAAAATTCAGCCTTTGAAAGTAGATTGGGGGGGGTGAGAATTTTTTTCCGCAACAGACTTTGTGAGCAAATAAAAATGGGTTTCTCACTAATGAGGACATGTATTTTTGCCCACTCTAATGCTGTGGTTTTTGGCTGTCTTCGCCCGACTTGGGTAAGTTCCTGGCGCTCTGTGTGACCTCGGAGGGGGTGTCTGTGGGATTGTGCTCCTGCTCAGCTTTATTTGGAAAGCCTTTAGTATTTGGAGGGTGCTTCAACCAGCAGTGGATGTGCTGCAGTGTGTGTGTGCAGGGAATGGCCATGGAGGAAGTGGCTTCATTAAGGTTGATTTGGAGGGGGGAGCAAGATGAGGAAAAAAATTGCCCATATGATTGGCTGGGAGAATAGCTCTGAATTATGGGATCCATCTGTTTCCTGTAATGAATTCATAAACCCATCAAACAATGACCTGAACGAATTGCTGAAGGAAAAAAATAATACACTGGCATGATATGTTTAACGCAGTGAGGCATTGGCATTGTATAATCAAAAATTCTCCTCACATCCAGCACTTTGTAATGGAGCTGCTGTGTTTAATAGAAGCTGTAAATAAATCCTGTCACAGTAGCAGCCAAGAATGCATTTCTGGGTTTAACTGTTTCTCTTCTGGAATGTCTGGTCCTCCAAGGCTTTAGAAATGCAAGTTTTATAGAGCTGGAGTGGGAGATTCTGAAATATAGAGAAATGTTAATGAGGTGAATGAAAGGAAAAAGCTGCCATAAATCAGTATTATGTGGCTTAACCAGTTTCTTTCATTTATGCATGTTCTTTCCTTATGTCATAGAAATGTACTTAAAAGCTATTGTTGTAATTGAAATCTGTTAGACTGATCCTATTCATTATATTAATAAAATCCACCTACAATTGCTCGTAACACTTTTTTATGCAGTTGGGATTCCCGAGATTGTAATCATCAAAAAGCATATGGAGTAATTATTGGATTTGTTTGGGTAAAATTGGATTAAGAAGTTTAGATACCATTAAGTACTGATAATTATTACAAGCAAGCTCATTGTTTAGTGTATGTACAGCTCGGAATGGAGAGTAAGCAGATACCCATCACAAACATCTTAAGAGCAAGCAATCTCAAGGCTTTCATTTTACGCCTTTAATTGTATTTTTGCAAGAGGCTTTCTACTTAAATGTTTTTGCTTTAGCTCTTTAATCACGTGCTGGTTATGAAAATCACTCGGTGTTAAATCCTTTCCCCCACACGATTTAAACAACATTTTTCGCATTCAGGGAAATTTAGCCATAAAAGCTGTGTTTTAATTCCTGTGTTTCCAGCGGCTGCCCACATGCCATGAGCCATGACCGTGGATTACTCGCAGGTGAAAGGGTGGACAGGCTGCTCCTGGGGGCTGCCAGGGCTCTCTGTGGATTGGCAGCTCAGCCCTTGGGGCTGATTAAAGGCAGAGCTCCCAGAGAGGCCCTGACTGCTCTGCTTTTGTGCCCTGCAGTGGGGAAAACCCCAGGGTTTGTACCCTGTGTGTTCTGCAGAGGATGCCATGGTCTCAGGGTGCAGCCCTGCAGGAAGGGGATGGCTAAAGGGGTTATAAAGATGCTGTTACTGCCAGTATCACATGGCAATTAGTGATTAGGACATCCAGGGTAGACACTTGGAGCATTTGGTATTTCTCACAGTGCATATCAAGTGAAAATTGCTGAGGATGACTTGAGAACACAGTCGTATTGTCTTTGTAACATATATTCTCCAAATATTATTGCTGTGTTTGAAATCTAAATTCCAGTCTGGTATGAAGCTGGAACTGGGGGCTCAAGCCCATTTGTGGGATGTCATTCACTCTTCCTGCTTTATGCCCTGTCATTGGTGGAATTAAACAGGTCTTTTCCAGCTACCATGATTTGTAGACATAGTATACTTGCAAGAGCTCCCATTTAAGTATTCTTAAAGAGATTTTGATGTACAAAATAAAAATTACTTTGCTGTGTTGATTAGAGAAAAAACAGTAGCCTGAATATGCAGAAATATTTTAATTCTAAAGTACAGTGATATTTTGATTTTCTTTGTTCTCTCATCTGTGATTCAGATGTGTAGAGCGAAACATTGTCTCTTATGCTGAAATTGGGTTTCTCTGGCCTCACTTTTGTGATGAAACAGCATTGTTGGTTTGCATTAAAGTGAAAAGTGTTGTTTATTCTATGACTCGCATTAGTGATTTTATATATATATATATACACACACACACCACACACCTCTTTGGAAATATCAGGTGTGATTTATATATATACAATACTGAGAATATAATGCTTTTTAAAAAGCAGCCTGTCTTGCTCTCTAAAGTATGTTTCCAATTAATTAATATTCCTCATGAAAATCTTGGGGCCAGGCAAATCCCAGCTCTGCTGGCACTATGCCAGTGAGTGGTTTCCATTCCCTTGTCCTCCTCTTCCCTGGCATTCCCTCTCATCTGCTGGCACCGGGGTGTGTGTGCCTAGCCTGTCAGCCAAGCTGGAGAACCCTCCTGGCTGGAATGGCGGATTATTTTTGGTTGATCAGCCTGTGTCTGCAGTGCTCTGGGTGAACCTTGTGGTAAATGACTTGCAGTTTCAGACTCTGCAGACATCCAGAGTCCTTCAGATCACACTGTTTGTGAATGTGTGCATCTTTGTGGTGGTGGTAGCAATAGAGGTAAATGCTTACATTGCTGTAACAGTAGTAACAGAAGCAGTAGGAGCTAAAACAAACCCATTAAAATGAAATCAGACTTATTTTCTGTCATGTGAACAGCAGATCTATTTGTAGTGTGGCAACAAAACAGTTCTCACATATATGTCGAATATGCAGATTTGGTATTTGAAAATAATTATTCTACATTCTGTGACACTTTCTATCTACTTCTTTAATTGTGAGAGTAAGGATAAACTGTGTGTTTCCAAAGCTGATGGTGTATTTTGAAAAGATAAGGAAGGTTTATTCTCTGCTCTTCAGGTGTTAGTGGTACTTCAAGTTTTTTTGGGGTTTGTTTTTTTTTTTTTAATATTCAGAGTTCCTTTTTTGTTACAGTCAGAATCACAGGTGAAATTGTTTAGGCTTCCAAAACAAACATCTTGGAGAAGCAAAGTGCTGATGGTTCTGTCAAGACTTTTTGTCACATTTTAGCTTGGTCAAGTCCCTGCTTGCTTTGAAGCCACCCTCAGCATTCTCTTGGTACCTGTTCCCTGCTGCAGCTGTGGAAGTTGGTCAGGTTTCCAGGTGTGTCAGAGCCCGGAGAGAGGCTGAGTGTGGCTTTAAAGTGTCTGTGACAGAGTTCAAGAAGTGTTTGGGCAGCGTTCTTGGGCACAAGGTGGGCCTCTCGAGGATGGTCCTGTGCAGGGCAGGAGTTGGGTGATGGTCCTTGTGTGTCCCTTCCCACTCAGCATATCCTGTGACTCTGTGAATGAGCTGCAATTTTGCACTTGTTGGGCATGGCTTGCACTGAGCTGGAGCAGTGCTTGGTTCTGTTCATCCCAGGAGCCCAGGGAGTTTCTCTGGGTGGCCAAAGAGCTCTGGCAGCTGTCGCCAGGTGAGCTGAGCCAGGGCTGCCATCCGCCAGCGCTGTGCCCGCTCCCCAGAGGGACCTGGCACTGTTGGGCACTCTGACTGCTGTGCAGGCACATTCCAGGGTGGCCTGGCTGGCTTTTTTCAAGCTGGGCTGGTGTAGGATCTGCCTAGAGTGCAGATGTTGGTGGCTGGGTGTCCGAAGTGTTTCATGCAAAGGTTTGGATAAAGACAACAGCAAAACCAAAGCTTGTGTGAGTGCTGAACAAGCTAGTGGATCAGGTCTTTTAGCTTCTTTTTTGGGAGCTTATTAGAAGCCTGAAAATGTTTGTTTTAATGTTTATAGGCCATGGGATTTGATGTTGATTTTGACAAGGTTCCCCCAAAACTGCTGAACTAAAGGCAGTGAGGGCTCTAGGTGGGTGCAGCAGTGTGCCACACACTTTAAATGAGCATTCTGTTCAATACTTAATTGTCACAGCTCTCTCTTGTCCTCCCTCGTGTTTTAAACCATACAGAAGATTTGTTTCAGTAAGGAATAAAAGCTTCCAATACCATCACAGAAAGTAAACCTACGCAAAAAGTAACACATTCTGCCAACTTTTAGGAGACTGCGAAACATCCGTTTGCTCAGTTACAGTAAAAAAAAAAAAACAAGACCCACAATTTTCCAGATCCTAAAACAATGATTATTATTTTCTTTTGCTGTAGTGCCAGAACCTATTAAGACCAGTTTAAGCCAGCCCCAACCTGCCGGTACCGGTACCAGTACTTCCACCAGCACTCTCACCAACAGCAGCAATGGCAAGCGCGCGTCTGCCAACGGGCAGCAGCCTGCGGCGTCCCGCTACCTGCCCCGAGAGGTGCCTCCCCGCTTCCGCCAGCAGGAACAGAAGCAGCTCCTAAAGCGGGGGCAGCCACTGCCCGCCGGGGCTCTGAGCGCCCCCGGCCCAGCGCCAGGCACGGCAGCAGCGGGAGCCAGCCCTCCTCCGCAGCAGGGAGCAGGGGGACAGCAGCATCCCAGCAAGGCCCAGCCAGGTAAGAGTGGGGGCTCCTTTGGCATGGAGCTGCGTCCTCCGCCGTCAGCACAGAGTTGTTTTGAAATTCCTATGCTGTTGCTGATGTTCTTACAGAATATGTCATTTCTGGCATCCGCTTCTAAAAGGTTGTATTAATTGTTCACACATGTGGGGTCTTCTCCGGTCTCTTCTTTTCCCCCGTGTTTCTTCAATAGCTATAATGAATCTTCTGGAAATGTATATATTTAGTGATCATTCCTACAGAAGCATTGTTAATTTGGGTATTTACAAGTTTTGTTCTATCATTTTGGCAATTTTAATGCTCTTTAAAGAGTGTGTTGTGTGTTTGTAAATAAGGAATAGGAACTTTGCCTGTGTTCTGTTGTGACATTTTTATGCATTTGCTTGCTTATGCTCTCAGTTGTTTTTTCACCTTAGGAAAATAACACTTTGGGAAAGGTAGCTGAATGTCTTAGGCCTTTCTGCCATTTTGTTCTGTCCTTTGCAAGTCACAGAATGGTTTGGGTTGCAAGAGACATTAGGGCACATCTGTCTCTACCCCCTACCATGGACAGGAACACCTTCCACTCTCCCAGGTTGCTCCAAGCCGTGTCCAGCCTGGCCTTGGACACTTCCAGGGATCCAGGGGCAGCCACAGCTTCTCTGGGCACCTGTGCCAGGCCCTGCCCACCCTCACAGGGAAGAATTTCATCCCAATATCCCATTTAATCCTGCCTTGTGCCAGTGAGAAGCCATTTCCCTTGTCCCGTCCCTCCATCCCTTGTCCCCAGTCCCTCTCCAGCTCTCCTGGAGCCCTTTAGACTCTGGCAGGGCTCTGAGCTCTCCCTGGAGCCTTCTCTTCTCCAGGTGAACACCCCCAGCTCTCCCAGTCTGGCTCCAGAGCAGAGGGGCTCCAGCCCTGGGGGGGCATCTCCATGGCCACCTCTGGACTTGCTCCAGCAGCTCCTGACACTTTGAGCCCCAGAGCTGGACCCAGCACTGTGGGTGGGGTCTCAAATGGACACACAGGCCTTCCTTTGGCTATTGGAAATAGGATGTTGAGGACTGAGTCTCTTAGCTAGCTTAATTTTCCTGAAGCTGCTGATTGGAAATAAGCAGCTCTCTTCTTCTTTGCCCTTCCGTGCTAGAGATTGTGTAAGCTGTGCAGTGGAGATGAGCTCAGTGGTGCACATCCCCTTTCCCACCTCTGCTGTGTGTGGATGTCATGTCAGGCAAAGGAGCGACTGTTCTGGCATACAGTTATCCATAGCTTAAAAAAGTCATCTGGACTAAATCATAAAGGAGGGTTTTGATATCTTGAATATTAGCCATTTCTGTATGATCTCAAGTGTTGCTCATTATCACTCATTAGCGCTGTCAAACATCACAAAATTTGGATCTGAACTGTCTGCAGTTTTTCCCTTTGGGCATTAGTGAGTCTTTCACTATTTTTGCTGCTGAGCAGAACTCCAACAGAGAAAATTCTTTGGTGTTGTCCTTAGAAGTTTTAGTTAGATAAGAAAATAATCTCTCTCTGAAATTACAGCTTCTGTGGTTATCGAAATACATTTGAAACTATCACTCAGCTACTCCCCAGAAACCCAAAACTGAATAGACAAAATGAAACAATTGATTATTTATTAAAATTGTTCTTTTTTAGGGGAGGGAAGAGGTTCTGCTTCTGTATTCTCAAGTATTTGGCTTTAGTGAGATGGAAAGTAATCATTTCCCAGTAGTTCTCTAACTTTTCTCATCTTCTTGCAAGCCCCAATTCATTAGGGATGGTTCTGACATTCTTGGCTTCTTCTGGACTGGGAAATGTTTGTTAACTGTCAGACTGATGTTCTGTATCAGAGATATGTTTATTATTTTATTTTCAGAACTCTGGAATCACAGAATCGTAGCATATCCGGGGCTGGAAGGGACCACAAGGCTCACTCAACCCCAGCCCTGCACAGACACCCCAACAATCCCACCCTGGGCATCCCTGGCAGCGCTGTGCAAATGCTCCTGGAGCTGTGGGGCTGTGCCCATTCCCTGGGGAGCCTGGGCAGTGCCCAGCACCCTCTGGGGGAAGAACCTTTCCCTGAGATCCAACCCAAACCTTCCTGGCACAGCTCCAGCCGTTCCCTCGGGTCCCAGGAGCAGAGATTGGAGCTGCCCCTCTCATCACTATTTGTGTGGGACACACAGCAGCCAACTGAAGAGGCTCAGGCTGCCTGAGGTCAGGATGAGGTTTCTTCCAGGCATCATTATAGATGTATCTGAAGCATCTGTGTTTGAGTTTAATGAAACAGAGTCCACTGTAAATCATAACATAGCTTGTAAAAGAGCTTGGCTTGTAAGAGTGTAGTACGAGCTGTCTGACTTTGATCTTGCCAGATGCATTTCTACCTTGAGGCTTTATTTTTTTCCCAATTGCTATTTTAACTTGCTGTATGTGTGGTTTGTCAGCCTGGCGACCCTCAGCAGATGGTTTACACTGTTGAATTAGTTGGGGTTTTTATTTTTTTGCTACTTTTATGTTACCATTAGAAAAATTCAGAGTACATTAAAAGCTAGTAGAAATGAGAGGACAAGGAACAGTGCAGTAACTTTTCAGCTTAATATTATATTATTGCCCCAAACAAGTTAACTCAGATCAAACCCTCAGCAAAAGTATTACTTAGCATCGTAGTCACAGAATAGTTTTGCCTGAAGTGACATTAGAGCTCACCTCATTCCACCCCCCTGCCATGGGCAGGGACACCTTCCACTGGACCAGGTTGCTCCAAGCCCTGCCCAACAAGTGTCTCACCACCTTTACAGGATAATTCCTTCCTAATATTTCATCTAAACCTACCCTTCTTCAGCTTACAGCCAGTCCCCCCTGTCCTGGCACTCCAGTCCTTGTCCCCAGTCCCTCTCCAGCTCTCCCAGAGTCCCTCTAGGCACTGGAAGGTCTCTGAGGTCTCCCTGGAGCCTTCTCCTCTCCAGGTGAGCACCCCCAGCTCTCCCAGCCTGGCTCCAGAGCAGAGGGGCTCCAGCCCTGGAGCATCTCCATGGCCTCCTCTGGCCTTACTACTCTCTGAGTAAATGATTTCTTCCTCACTTGAAATCCAAACCTGCAATTTTAATTACTCAGTAGCAGTTTGTGCACAGAGTCACAATTGTCCTGGTGCTGTTTACACTGCAAAGTCAAAACAAAAGCTTTCAAAGGCACCCCAAGATCGCACACAGTTCTTGGAGCATGGCTCAGGGTCTTGAGCGAGCTAAATCTTGGCTACCCTTTTTTCTGCTGACATGAGATGGTGTTTTGAGATTTCAGTGATGGCCTTTCCCACAGAGGAAGAACTTGCTGAATTCTGGAGCTCACATAGTTCTTTCCAGCAGGTGGAGCATCAGCTCATTTACTGGCTGTGGACACAGGAGGAAAAAATACATGTCCAGCTTGGCTTATAATGACAGCAGCTCTGTGCCTGGCTGCCCTGGGAGGCCGAGAGAGGAGCATCTGTCCCCTGAGAGACCTCTGGAGCCATGAATTGCACATATTCACAGTCTTAGTCTCTCATATACAGGCTTTGTTTTTGTCCTGCTGAACATAAAGAGCAAAGAAGTGGGAAGAGTACCCAGGGAAGGCCAAAGACTTTTCATCTCAGCTGTAAGGATTTGAGATGATTTAGAAAAAAAAATAGGGAATCCTATATTCTGTAAACATAAGAATTTTCCCTGAAATCTTACTCAGACTGGTCATATTTTTGTGAATATGAAAAGAATTTTAAACAGGAGGATTCTCACTAAGAAAATTGAATGGAAGCTTTCACTTTATTGAAAGGAAGCTTTTTGCCTTCGTCCTCTTAGCATCAGTAGGAACTGTCTTCCTTTAAATGTCTGTCTCTGGCTCCCTGGGTATTTCATTTACTGAGTCCTCACAGGTAAAAATTCTCTGGGGAAATGATGGGAAGGAACAAAAAAATCAAACTTGTCCAGAAGAGTTGGGTGTAGGTGCCTGAGCCACATGCAGTCAGGAATTTTGTCTGCCTGAACAGCAGCTTTACTGTGGGAGAGGGATCCCTGCAGTGGCATTACTGGACATCCTCCAAGTGTAAAGGGAATAATGCAGCCGTGCTCAGGGCTCCCTCCCTCTCCTGCCCTGACTGCCTGACCAGAGCCCCTCACACCTGGGCTGGGTCCTGCCCAAGCAAGACTTTAACACCAGCAACACCTTTTGATGGATGATCTCGTGTAATCAAAGAGCCAGGACTGTCCTACATGAGCATCTTGTGTCCAGAAGATGCTTGATGGAAATTCGTGTCTGTAGCATTTCTTCTTACAGGGTCATATCCCTTCAGAGTTAATTTGTAATTATTCATCCACACTCCTTTCAGGCCTTATTTGTAACTACCTGGATACAAGGAATGCTGTTAGAGAGGCATTGCCAGTCTCTTCACTCTAAAAATCATACTATTCTATCTCTTTATTCTCTTATCAGCAGTCCCTGTTATCTACTGCCTTGGCCTATCCAAAACACTTATCAGAACTTAACTGCAATGTCATGAATTAAAAAGAATGTTCTGCCAATGTAAGAGGAGTGGGAATTAATGGCCACTAATATATTCTTTGTCAGGTTTATCACCTGGAAATATCAGTGAAGTGGATGAAAGTAGGGATTTTTTGTTTCTCTCTTAAGGTAATCTTTAAAATATTAACTAGACCAACTGTTACGAAGCTAAAATATTTCAAATTGCATAGACTATTTTAGAAATCTTATCCCTTGAGAACAGTCTTTTATTCATTGTTAACTATTATGAAACTATTTTGTGAAGTACTCTAGAGTAGAGAGTTATTTGTCTGGAACTTCTGTCTTGAGCTACAGAGCTTGTTCTTGACCTGCCCCCTCTGTAATCCTTTCCAGGATTACACTGAAGGAAAGCTGTATCTCTAATTTATGAGCAGTATTCTATTATCTAATCTAGTTTGGTTTTTTTACTTAAAGATGGGGCTTTTTATCTCTTCCCTTCCCACTTTGTCAACTAACTCCACTCAACAGATGAATAGTTAACTTCCCTCATTAAGGTGTGAGGCATTAATTGAATTAATGGAATGCTCCTTTGCCACGTGATCGAAAAGAATTAGGATAATTTCTGGAAGCCATGATGGGAGATTAAAAATAACAAGTAATATAGATTTCTTAGTTTCTTTACAAATGATGAATTTTATATAGGAGTCTCCAGGCAACCAGTGTGTGTTTGATTATCATAAGAACAGAGATCAAAAGAAGTAATCAGTTCTTCTCCAAGATGCCTTTGACTTCCCTGAAATTCAGCAATGTGAAACCACCATCTGTCAAGCAACCTACCATGTCCTGCAGGAGTCAGGGTAGAACTTGTGCCCATCTTTTTATTGGCAAGTAGAGTATTTTGCACAACAGATCCATATCATCTGTTTCTAAAGTCCAAAGAGAAATGAGAGCAAGTAATTCCTGCAGTAATCAGAATGAGTAAACACACCAGCATTATGGAAACTCAAGTTCAACTCTTAATTTGTTCTCTCTGTTGTTTGCTGTGAAGTGAGAATTTGACAGCAGTTACAGACAGAGATTTATTTTCCTCCTGTAGGCTGATGCCAGATTTTATGTTGAACTTTATTCTTCTTTTCTCTGGGGCTGGAAGGTTTATTTTGTGTTTGAAGATTTCTTTAGCTGAAGTTTAGGGATTCATGCTCATGGTGTGCACCTTGAAGTGGGCAGCTGGAAGTTGCTGAGTGCTGTTGTGTGACAGGTTAACTCTTCTTGTAATCTCTTTATATTAACTTTGCTTTTGATAATTTTTTTAGGAAGCAAGGTTAAAAAATGCTGCTTACTGTTAAAATCATGTCTGATCATACTCATTCCAAACATCCAATCCTTTAACTGTGGTTACTTCAGAATTCCCTCTAATTGGGCAATTTTATATGGTTGTAAAATCAAATTTGGAGGAGGGTTTTAGGGAGAGATATCATGCCTTCTAAAGCCAGTCAGTAGAGTTGGAAAACGCCGATAAGCTTTTTTCATCAGATCCAGCAAAGTAACAGAGACCTTCCTGCCGAAGTCATGCTTGAATAATTCAGCTTGAGCAGTTCAGCTCATTGTGATTTGTGATGGCTGTCGGTAAGGCATGCACATGCCAGAAAGTTCTGAAATATATTAATAAAGTTTAATTTCAAAAGTCTGAAGTAAGATTTAATTTGATCTCCTGGAGGCATTGCAAACAGGCAGAGCTTTGACAAACAAAGCACATGTGAAAAGTGCCTTTATGGAAATGATTTGCTGAACTTCATCTCTTTGGGCCCATATTCTGTAATTCCATTAGCAGCATATCTTTGCTGGCAAAACATTACTGTGTTTTTGCTTTTAGTTGGAATGTTACACAATTAAAACCAGAAACTTTAGAAATGGATTTATTCTGAATCTCCCAGAGCAGAGTTTTTCATATGTAATAGTTAAAACACCAAAAGCTATAAAGTAGAAGTTAGGTAATACTTATTCAGTGTGCTTGCACACTTTCTATGGATATAATTTCACACTTTATATAGAAAATACACTTTTAAAAAAAGTGTTCTCCATAATACCTGGGTGATTTGCTCTTCATTGTGTCATGGCTGTTGATCTTGAATGAGGAAAGCAGCAGTGGTGATGTTTCTTTGGAAATACAGGAATTGGCTCTTCATGCTACTACTTTATGTTACAATTCCACCCTGCAAAGAGACTCCTGACAGCTTCAATCCTTACATATTTGTGGGCCATGATTTGCAGAGCAATTCACTCCACAGATCATCACTGCACTCGCATTTCTGTAACATGGCTGTGGAAAAGTTTTCCTACTAGTGGGATCAAAACGTGGGAAAATTAGCAGAATTTGGGTTGATTACATTTTTTGCCGGCAGTCTCACTGAATTAGTGCCCTAAGGGGATCTTCAGGTGTACCAGGTGATTGTGTTTCTGTCTTCTTGTGTTGTTCCTCAGGGCTTTGTTAGCATTTGGTAGCACTTGTGTGTGATCTGTGGCCCTGGAAATGAGGCCGTGTTCCCAAAGGTCACTGGTGCCAGGTGTGTATTTAGACAACAGGAAGTTAAAACATCACACAAGGACATAAATGTAGCAGGTAACACAGAGATGGCATTTAACCTTTGGTGCTGTCTGGATATTCCCCTGGTGATGAACATTTTCTGAACTGCTGATGGGAAGGCTGTGGGAAGTGAGTCTCAGCTAGTGGAGAGCTTTGTCTCCCATCTAAATTTTCAAAAATTCCATATAATGCTTTGAATACAGGCAAGTGGCTAGCTCTGTGTTGCCCAAATGTGGGCATTATGAATGAAAAATTATGGTAAAAACTCATCAGTAAACTAATCTTTGGAACGAATTTTTCTGTATTGTGTATGTTATCTGACATTGGGCAGCAGAGCATGAAAAATAAATCTGCTGCTTCAACTCTCTTTGACAGTGATTAGAATTTTTCACAGGGAGAAGGAAAAATGGAAATCTGTGGAAGGATAAATGAGGTGCTTTTGTAGTTTTGCTGTCCTCACTTTCAAAGAGTGGGGCTGTGCAAAAGCTCAGTGGCTCAAAGGTGGCTGCTTTTGCTTCAGGAGCTGCAGAGCTGCATCTCTTCCCCATCTTCACTGTGCATGGCTGTGCTGCAGGGCTAGCCAGGTACAGGAACTGCCCAGGTGTCTGTGGGGAAAGAAAGGTCAGGAAAAAGAGTCTGGCAAGGTGGTAAAATGTGCAGGTGGCAGTTTTCTGACAAAGAGACTGAGTATCAGGACCTGTCCCAGTGGTGGAGAAGTAAAAGGTAGAAAGCAGCTAAGATCAGAGTGACCAGGGAACAGGACCTTGGTCTTTGGGAAGAGCAGAAAGGGAGTTAGGTCATGTGAAAATTACAGGAAGGCTGAATTTGTACAGCTCAGGAAATAGATATGATGCTACTAGAAACAAATGAAGACATTTGTAGCAGTTGGGAGAAAAAAAAAACCCCAAAGAATAAAAAGCTAAGCTTCCATAAGTCAATAGTAAAACCAAGGCCAATGGGACAGAGGGAACCACTGATGAATGGCATCAGGGATACTTTAAATACCTTTTCCCTTCATCCGTAAACAGAACTAAAGCTCCAGTGAGTTAGAGTACTTAAGGAAATAGAGTTTCCAGTTGTCTGGAGATGATGAGGTTCATAGTAGACTACATAGCAGATGGATTGGAGCAATGTTGTCACTTTAAGAGTATGCAAACTACAAAAGAGAAATAAGCCAACCAATGTTAAGAGGTGAGAAACTTGGAACTGAGGAAGTGCAAATCAGTCAGAGTAACTGTTACAATGATCCTAGGAAAAAAATTCCCAAAACTGCTATTTCTGTGCATGTCCAACTTTTCAGGAGACAGATGCAGTCACTGGGTTTGTGGAGGGTAGGTTGTGCCAAAGGAGGGTCATTCCCTGTCAGCAGTGGGACAGGCACAGGACAGGCACACCAGAATGTCCTAGAGCTCAACTTTGTGCACCCTTTCCTAGTGGCTCAGACGACTTTTCCATGATGGATGTGTGGTGGTGTAAATAAGTGGGAAGGACAAGATGGAGCTCTTGTAAGACGTGTCACTTCTCCTCAGGAAGGTGCAGGCAGGGAGCAGCTGTTGGTCCTTCCTGGCAGAATGAGAATGTTTTGAGGGAGAGTGCAAATTTGTTTCCTGATATTTTAGTCAAGCTTTTGACTATAAGCCACAGCCTTCAATAAATTTTTGATTGAGACCAACTAGAGAAGAGTGCAAGGCAACAGAAAGCCAAAATTACACTATGGAACAGTGGTGACACAATTGTGTAATTGGGTAAGCAATAAAGAAATGGGAAAGTTTCTTTATTTTGGCCAGAGCAGCTCTGTACCCAAATGCAGGTGTGTGGGTGTCACGCTGCAAAAAACGATCTGGTCACAGGGCAAATTTGATAAATGTGTTAAGAGAACAGAGACTAAGGGACAGAGGCAGCACTGCTTCCCATGGGACACATGGGATAAGGCCTCTGAACATTACAGTTGGAGGTGCTGTGCCTTCAGAAGGAACCACTTAGAAGAAGCAGAGGAATGCAGCAGGAATGCGTAGACATCTTGGGAAAAAGCCTTGCAAAGAGGGAAGGAATCGGAGCTCCTCAGTCAAAGGAAGATTGGAGTTATAAATACCGAGATACCTAAATGGCTGCTGCAGGGAAGGAAATGATATGTCCTGTGTGCCTGTGATGGATCAGATAAGGAATAATGGACTTAAATTTCAACAAGGAAGATTAAGGGTAGACATTAGGAAAACCGTGCTGGTATGAAAGCTGTCTTGAGAAGTGAGACAGAGCACTTGGGAATGTGCAGGCTCCATGGCTCGAGGCCTGCCTTGGTGGGTTGGGCTAATGTCAGCTGGTGTGTGTCAGGAATAGCTGCTTAGACCAGGTGAGCGCACTGCATCACCTCTCAAATCCCCGTCTTTAGCCTTCAGGTATTAATAATTACGAATTTCAAGTTTATGGGGCACGTTCCCCATCAAAGTTGCTCCAAGATAGGACACGTGGAAGGGAAGAGATGTGCTCTGCCAGCACAGCTGGGTGGAAACTGCACTTCATTTTACTCCCAAGCATTGTAGTGGGCTCTGACTCATTTCTTGAGGTTCTTCTTCGCCTTTCTGACTACCCCGAGTGGTAAAAACAGTCCCCTTCAATAGGTGCCCTGTATAAGTACCTGCCTTCGTAAATTGAAGTTGATTATAGGAAGTTGTGTTATTTATAGAAAAAATACAAGGAGCGCAGTTTTGATGTATCATTTTAACCAATGGAAATTTCAGTCATGTGTAGTTAGTTTTAAAGGAATGTAATAAACCACAACAACAGTTTCACTTAAAACCGTTATTGCAAAATTGACTCTCAAGCTGAGTTCCTGGGTGCATTTGAAATAATTTTCTGAATAGAAACAAAACCAAACAGATTTGATTTTCATTTATCTGTTGTTTCTAAAATGAGGTTGAGCCCAACCGGTATTCAGAGACTATTGCAGAGAAATAGAGAATAAATGTGTGCAGAAGGAAACCAACTATTTTCAGGAGTCCTTCAGTGGAGCAGTTCTCGAGCCAAGAATAGCACAGCGATTGTGCCTCGGTGGTGGAGTGGCAGCGACCCTGACAGTGTGGCCGAAGCTTTAGAGAGCCATCGGGTGTGAGATCCAGCACAGAGGGGCCAAAGCACTCTGAGGAACCCCTGACAGGAACCCAAACAGCAAATTTGAAACGTGCCCCATTTACCACATCATTAATATGTATTTGGGGCAGGTAGGAGGGGAAATAATCATAAAGGAGTGTATTGGAAACGCTGGAAGTTTGTGCGTGAATTAGCCTTCGAGATTTGCGTGTGCGCACTGATAAATGCCCTCCACATGCGATCTCGGAATTTGTGATGATCTGCAGGTCCTAAAAATGTAAAGCTGACCCGGTTTTGCTCCGTCTGGGCGCTCCTGTGCCTCGGAGAGAGCCCAGGCTGGCAGCCCAGGGTGTTCCAAGATGGTCGGTCCCGCTGTGCAGGCGCAGCCAGCGCCCGCTCCTGCCGCATTGTTCGGGCAGCTCTTCCCTGCCTCTATAAACAACCGCGCCGCTGATTAATGCGCTCGCGTTTGCCACTTAGAGCTGGTTTAGATAGAGGCAGGGAAGTCATTAAGGGCTTGGCAGCGCTCCAGGGTACATCTGGGACTTGGGAGCTGCCGCTGGGGCAGGGAGGAGGGCGGCGGGCAGGAGCCGGGGCAGGAGCTGGGGCAGGGGAGAGGACGCCTGGCGCAAAGGAAGGAGCCGGGGCAGGCAGGAGAGCGATGAGGCAGGAGCTGGCACCAGAGCAGGGAGGAGGGCGATGGGCAGGAGATGGGGGTGGGAACGGGAGGAGGACACCGGGCAGGAGGCAGGAGATGGAGCTGGGAAAGGAGGAAGGCACTGGGCAGGAGATGGGGCAGGAGGAAGGAGGAGGATGCTGGCAGGAGGAAGGAAGAGGGCACTGGGCAGGAGCTGGGGCAGGAGGGAGGAGGAAGATTTTGGGCAGGAGGAAGGAGGAGGATTTTGGGCAGGAGCTGGGGCAGGAGGAAGGAGGAGGACTCCGGGCAGGAGGCAGGAGCTGGGGCAAGCGTTCGGCAGCAGCGCCCGCGTCTTCTCTTGGCTGACTTTCAAAAGCGGCAGAAAAGCAGCTACGGGCGCTAATTGTAGCCGGGTCCTGAAGTGAAAATGTTTTGTGACAGTTGAAAGAATTTAAAGAGGAAGGAAGATCGGTTTAGTGTCAGCTGCAATTAGATAATCAAAGCTTAAAAATCCTGCTCTGTTGATACCTTCACCTAGAGCCCAGGAGCGGAGCGAGGGGAAGGGGGAGGAGGGCTGTGCGTGGAAAGGGCATTTCCATAGCCAGTGCAGCCGAGGCCCGGCCGAGCTCGCAGGTTGTCTGGGCGCGCGCTCGCACAGAGAGATTTTCTTGGCAGCTCTACAGGATGAGGCTTACACTGTACACAGCCGACATATTGAAGCCGGGAGCCCTGGAGAACGTAGAGGCAGGAGTAGAAACAGCTCTGCACACAATGTAGCGTCTCCTAGGATGGTTGGGCGGCTCCTTTCTTCAGGTATTTTATCACCCATCAGCCCTTTTTAGAGCCAAAAAAAGAGAGCGAGTAACCCTAACCCTGAGAAAATAGCATCTGCTTCTGTTAAATCAATTTATTACATAACATTTCAGCGAGAGAGCAGCAGCACAGCGTCCTGAGCTTTTGGCTGCGTTTCAGGTTTGATAAAATGGCGTCTTCGCAGCGAGCTGCTTGTAAAGATATGTTGCACTGAGCAGAAAAATGCAATGATTTGGTGTTTTCTACTGCTGCTTTTGTGTTGGAGAGGTAGCCTTTAGTGGAATCTCTACTAATAATGAAAAGTCTTGTTTATTTTTGCTTGTTTTCTTAATGCATTTGAAAGCTTTTTCAGCATCAGAGGGAAGGAACTACTTTTGAATGTCGTAGTGCAGAAAATGAAAAGGGGATAACAGGCTTTTCCCCGTGTTTGCTTAGCTATGGTTTAGTTTTAAAAAAATAAAAGCTGCTTTATTCAATGCTTCCATCTCTTTTCTGCCTTTCCACATTACGTGTGCTGTGCAAGATTTCAGCTTCCTCAATCCATGAGACTTGTTGTGAGTGAGCTTGGTAGGGTTTTCAGATAGATGCCAGTTTTCAAATCTGTCTCTATGCCTGGAGCTGGATGCAGCAGGTAACCTGAAATATTAGCACTTTAGTGCCCAAATTTTCTACTTCATTATGTTTTGTGCTTCAGAATAGATGCTTATGTCATGTTTTCTTTATGAAATTAAGCTACATTTGATTTAGCACTTCAGATGTTCCTGGTGATTCCTATTTAATTTACATTCGGAAAAACTCACTTACAGTGTTTCAAAGATCTGGTGGTGTTGAATTAAAAACTGTATTTTGGGGTGGGGGGAGAAAGTAATCTGCCCTTTTTTTCTCATCTTCCTACTCAGGATCACTAACCTTTCTGTGCCAAGGAAAATCCCCAGTGGGGCTGTCAGTGGCCCTTGGGATTTTTGTGTGTTCAGCATGTCGGAACAGAGATCACCGTCTGTCATCTGTGCTTTGGGCAGCACAGGGCGAGCCAGGGGCTCTGGTTGTTCTTACGTGACAAACATGGACTGAAAAACAAAATGAGTAATAAGAGAGGAGTCACTGTTAGATCTGATTTAAAACAGGGCAAGCACAATTTTTTAATAATGTGCTATTAAAAGTTTATCCCGGGCTTTGCTATTTCATACCTTCTCCATACTTTGGTTCCAAAGTCAGCTGAATGCTGTGTTATAGCTGGGGAGACAGGATTTTTCTGCACAGCATTTGAACTAATTACTGCAATGGAAGCTGTGAAGATACAGTTGCTTTTAACTCAGATGAATTAAAAAATTAAATATTATTGTAAATTGCATTTTCAGGGGAGAATGGAAGTTTGGGGTCAGTTGTTTGTGCAGGCAAAGTATTCTGCTTTTCTAAGAAATGCATGCAACAGCTTCTCCCATTTCACTCTACTCATACTTTGCATTTGTAATCTATGTAAACACTAAACTGATTTTGCAACTAATTATTCATTACCCAACACAGTCAAAAATGTTTTCTGTTTTTAATAAGTACTGAATTGAAGCTGGTCAAGTACGTTGGCTATAGTACGTAGTAACACCAGCAATCCCCTCCCACCCCATTAAGGATATTATTTTTAAAAAAACCAGCAACCCAAAACAAAACAACCCCCTCATGCTATTGGTAATACTGATCAGGGCTGTGCATTTTTCAGTCGTGTGTATGATTGCAGTTGGACAGAAGTTCTTTGCTTGTTAAAAACAAATTTGAACCATTATCCTCAATTTAATATTTCCTTCCCGATGGCGGAAGAAACTGTTGTTGATCAGGGGAACTACATTTTATAAAAGATGCATAATTAAAATTTTGAAAAACAAAGCGTTAATTTAAAAATTATTTTCACTTTGTGGTGTCCCAGCACTAGGATTTGCTAACACGGAATACCTGTGGTTCCTGTTCCTCATGCCTTGTTTACAATCTTTGCTTAGCTCACAGAGGAGGGATAGAAATGCTTTTGGTGGACTCGATGCTTTTATTTCACATCTTTGCATATATAAAGAACAGTTCTTAAGAATTTTTAAAATGGGTGCCCCATTTCCATCTTAACAACTTTAAAAAGAACAGAAAATATCGGGAATTTCTGTGAAGAGTTGGTTTCCTAGAAAGTTGGAGAAAATACGTGTTTTCAAAAAAAATCCCCAAACAGGAAAGTTATCTAGATTTAATAATGTAAAATATTTAGCTTCCATTATTTTTCCGAAATGTTTGAGGTCTTTACAGATTAAGTAGGGCTGTCCTACTCATTATTTATTTAATAGGAGCAAACCCCTTTTAGTTAAAAGAAAGTGGAAAAATGCCTTTTTGTTATTTGCTTCTAGAGACAAGAATATAAAACTTAGTCTCTTCAGGATCTGTACTCTTAGTTTGTCTGACAGCAAAGTCCCAGTTTTTACAGGTTTCTATTCATTTTGCAAATTTTTTTTTCATTCTTTTCATCTGTCCTGTTTTTCACAAGCTTTATGGCAGCAGCCTTCGGTGTTAGAACCGATGTTCCAGTGAGTGTTGGACACTCTGAGGTTATTGCATGTTTTTTCTCTGTTTTTTCTCTGTTTTTTGAACCTGTGGCTCGTGGAAGGCACCAGTGAGATCCTGCTGCCTCCGGAGCAGGGACGGCACAGCACAGGGACCCTCTGCTCCAGAGGGCGATTGCTGAGTCCGTGTCCCCTGCACAGAATTACTGTAATCCCTGCCGAAGTCACCACTTTCAGATCAGTCCATGGTTATTGTTGAGGTAATCATCTGCACCTCGGGGAGAGCACTGTGCCGATGGGACAGGAAAGGAGCACCTGGGTTTGCAAAGCCTTGGGAAGCCCCGGGGCTGGAGTGGCTGTGCATGGCCAAGCACAGGCACTTGGCCATTTCCTACACTTAATACAGACATCTCTTGGGTTTCACAGTTCTTCTCCCTCATAATATTCTTTTCTTTTTGTTTCTCTTACTGCTCTTCAAAATCTGATCTCATATTTTACAATTGTTTTGCTCCCTACTCTCAGCAATCATTCTAAGCTGTTTTGTCATCTTCAATCCCACCCCTTCCCTTTATTTTCTGTCTCCTAAATGCTCTCAAATTTGAGCACCGCTTTAACCACCATCTTTGGGGGAGAGGAGAAAGGAAATGATTAAACAAGCCGCTCCCTTTCATCTCACCTTGTTGGCCGTGGTGCCATTTCTGTGAGTATGGAGCCGTCCTGCGCTGTCTCTTGATCCTCCTTCCCAAGCCTGCTCTGCTCAGGCAGCGCCCTTGCTCTCCCAGCACCCACCGAGGAGCTGAGGGTTCAGCTTTGACAAGACCTTTCATTGGAACAATGTATTTCCAGCCACTTTTAAATCCTTCTGTCAAGGCTCAAACGCAGCCCTGAGTCGCACCACCCACAGGGTTGAAAAAAATCTCGTATAACTCCTCTTATCTGATTCCTTGGTTGCCTCAACTTCTTATCTTCTGGCCTGGCCTGCTGCTGCTTTTTTCCCTTTGTTCGTTCCTACTCTGCTAAGAATGTTCCTCGGCTCATTTCTCTGACCCTGCTGACCCTTTTTAAGTCGTTTCACAGCCTGCCTTCCCCTTCCATGTCTTATCTGGGATTCTGGTCTCCATTTAACACCTGTGCAGCAAATTTAGATCATCAGGTAAATGTTCAACGTGCTTCCTTAGCTCTGTGCTGTACCTGTTGGCTGTATCCAGGAATAACAGGATGCTTTCCTCCTTTCCAGCCATTGCATGGAGGGGAGGGAATCCAGGTAAATCCAAGTGGCTCTGTTCACATTCTTTCAGATTTATCATGCACTTGTCAATTATTATGGAAGAAATCCTTCCCTGTGAGGGTGGGGAGCCCTGGCACAGGTGCCCAGAGAAGCTGTGGCTGCCCTTGGATCCCTGGAAGTGTCTGAGGCCAGGCTGGACAGGGCTTGGAGCAGCCTGGGTTAGTGGAAGTTGTCCCTGACCACGGCAGGTGATAGAGTGAGATGATTTTTAAGGTTCCTTCAAACCTAAACCATTCTATTTTCTCTGATTATTTAGGTCTTTCTGTGATTTAGCTCTTTTCCTAATTATCCAATGGTATCATGAGAAGACAGGTGGTGAACTAAGAATGTTTTCCCTTCCGTTCTCTAGAATTCTTTCTTTTGCTTCACTTAATTTAAATTTTTAAAAAAAAAAGCAATCTGGGTTGGTTTAGCATGTTATTTCTTCATCTTGCAAAATCTTCATAAGGCAACCAAGTAATCACCTTAAAAAGCTACAGGTGAAATGTGTGAACATGGCTTTATCAGAGAGAGAGAGAGGTTTTTTTCTAATCTTGGGAGTAATTTTTGCAGTATCAGAACACCTCTAATTGGAGGAGCTAATGACACCAAAATATTTGTGATTTAAATTAATTCATATTAGGCATTCGTTGTTAACAGCTTGTTTGGGAGATTTGTTGCATCCATCTTCCCCACAAAAATATTCATTTTATTCACGAATCACAAAGAGTAGAAGCCATGTTTCAGCAGATTTACAGCAAGTAAAAATAATTGACATTCAAAATTTGTTACTTTGATACGTGCAAGCAGTTAAGAGGAACTCTTCTGCTGATTGTCTCACGTACAGATCCTTAGATCAGACTGAAATACTTGTTATCAAATTCCTATTGTAAGAAACTAAGAGAAATTATCTTGTACAGAGCAGTTGGGATGGAAAGTAAATGCAAAATCTTGACCAAAGCTTGAGTTCTTAACATGAGACGTGTTGTGCCTTCAAGTTTAATTTCATACCCTGGCAAGCAAGCAGATGCTCAAGAGCTTTTGATTAATTTTTTGGGTTATTGTCTGTATTTGAGGATGTGATGGTGCTGCCAAGGCACAGCATCACTTTTCATTGGTTTGGGAATGCAGGGGACTGTGTGTACAAATGCAAAATGATGTTTGAACCACACGTAAAGCCAGTGAGAGGTAAGTTTCTTGACAAAACTGTCAGTTATGTAGAGATGCCCAAGTTCTCTGCTAAAATATACATCAGTGGTGCTTACAATTGGCACCTAACAGTAAAGGTTGTTGTCTGTATTTGTTTACAGGAAGGGTTGAAAACCTAAATGCAGGATGTATTTAGTGTGTTGTGATGTGGGTGTGTACGTAATATCTCAGGGCAGGCAGACATTTTACATTTTTTTATTGGATGCTCTTTGTGTTTCTCTGAAGAATGAGAATTGAGTCAAAATAAATGGTAAGAGTCTGCTAGATACTGTTCTCTGGTTTTTTCCAAATTTGCTTTTTAGACTTTTCACATAGATTCATATATTTGCTTTTCTTATTTATTGCCTGATTATTATTTTTACTGGTACACTGGGGGCTACAAAACACTTGCTCTGTTCTAAAATGAAATTGTTTAGTTATTTTAATTGAGAGTTTTGCTAGATTAAAAAAAAACAACCAAACAAATTAATATGAGCGTCGTGCTCCATTGTAGTGAGGAAAATTGCTGTATTATGTTAGAGAATGTGCTCTAAATTTTAGCAGAACGTAGTGTTGTAACTAGTGATGTAGAACAGTGTTTAATAGAGGGCTTTTGCACTGCTTGAACAGTGGACTCATTTTTAACCTTGGATCCTTTCAGATCTCAGCCACAGTGGATTGGGAGACCATTATGAGAATTCCCACTGGGGACAGCAGCCCGCTTTCAGGAGTGAAGGCAACTGCAGCTGGGATAAAGTGATAATAGACAGGACTGACAAGGAAGCGTGGCCTTCCATTACCGGAGCTGAGACTGAGTCTGCCTCAGAATGTACTACAGACACTGACTCTGCCTCCAACTGTGGCTCAGAGAACAGTAGCATGGCTACAGGGAGTGCCCAAGGCAACTTCACTGGACATACAAAGAAAACTAATGGCAATAATGGCGCCAACGGAGCACTCGTCCAAAGCACTTCTAACCAGAGTGCCCTTGGAGCTGGTGGAGCCAACGGCAACGGCAGCTCGGCCAGGGTGTGGGGGGTGGCTGCGGGCTCCAGCTCTGGCCTAGCTCACTGCTCTGCCAGTGGTGGGGATGGAAAGATGGACAACATGATGGGAGACGGTAGAAGTCAGAACTGCTGGGGTGCTTCCAACTCGAATGCTGGCATTAATCTTAACCTTAACCCTAATGCCAATCCAGCTGCCTGGCCTGTACTTGGACATGAAGGAACTGTGGGAGCAGGCAACCCTTCCAGTATTTGCAGTCCAGTCAGTGCCATAGGTCAGAACATGGGCAACCAGAATGGGAACCCAACAGGCACCTTAGGTGCTTGGGGAAACTTGCTGCCGCAAGAGAGCACAGAACCACAAACGTCCACTTCTCAGAATGTGTCTTTCAGCGTACAACCTCAGAACCTTAACACTGATGGACCAAATAACACTAACCCCATGAACTCTTCACCAAACCCTATCAATGCAATGCAGACAAACGGACTGCCGAACTGGGGGATGGCCGTGGGCATGGGGGCCATCATCCCGCCCCACCTGCAAGGCCTTCCTGGTGCTAACGGAACAGCGGTTTCTCAAGTCAGCGGGGGCAGTGGTGAAGGAATGGGCAGTTCAGTGTGGGGGATGTCCGCAGGTAATCCTGCCACAGGAAACAGCAATTCTGGGTTCAGTCAGGGGAATGGAGACACTGTGAACTCAGCATTAAGTGCTAAACAAAACGGATCCAGCAGTGCTGTGCAAAAGGAAGGAAACGGAGCGAACGCGTGGGATTCGGGGCCGCCCTCGGGCCCCGGGGTCCTGGCGTGGGGCAGGGGCGGCGGCGGCGGCGGGGTTGGCGGTGTGCATTCTGGAGCGTGGGGCCACCCCAACCGCAGCGCCAGCAACGGCGTCAACGGGGAGTGGGGCAAGCCCCCAAACCAGCATTCCAATAGCGACATCAATGGGAAAGGATCAACAGGGTGGGAGAGCTCGAGCGTTACCAGTCCGAATCCTGCCATGCAGCACGGCAATGAACAAATGAACTCTTGGGCCAAAGCTGCAGCGTCTGGCACCACGGCTAGTGAAGGAAGCAATGACAGCGGTGGGAGTCAAAATGAAGGCAGTACTGGGAGGGAGGGGGCTGGAGAGGGCAGGAGGAGAGATAAAGGGATGATAGACCAAGGGCAAGTTCAGTTGCCAAGAAATGACCTTGACCCCAGGGTCCTGTCCAATACAGGGTGGGGACAGACCCCTGTAAAGCAAAACACTGCCTGGGAATTTGAAGAGTCCCCAAGGTCTGAACGGAAGAATGACAATGGAACAGAGGCCTGGGGTTGTGCAGCTACTCAATCTTCAAACTCAGGGGGGAAGAACGATGGGTCCATCATGAACAGTACAAATACCTCTTCAGTATCTGGGTGGGTCAACTCTCCACCGGCAGCTGTTCCAACAAATACAGGTTGGGGAGACAATAACAACAAAGCACCAAATGGCCCAGGGGGGTGGGGAGAGTCAGCAAGCTCTACTACTGTTAATAATGCTGCTGCTGCCAAAAGCGGCCACGCTTGGAGTGGGACCGCAAATCAGGAGGACAAATCACCTACCTGGGGTGAACCTCAGAAACCCAAATCTCAAAACTGGGGAGATGGACAGAAATCAAATCCAAGCTGGACTTCAGGAGGTGGAGACTGGACAGATTCATCATCTGTTCCTGGACACTTGGGTGATGGGAAGAAGAATGGATCTGGATGGGATTCTGACAATAGATCGGGGTCTGGCTGGAACGATTCCGCGAGGTCTGGGACCAGTGGGTGGGGAAATGGCACAAACAGCAAGGCTAATACAGGTACAAGTTGGGGGGAATCTTTAAAGCCAGGCCCCCAACAAAATTGGGCTAATAAACCCCAGGACAACAATGTGAGTAACTGGGGAGGAGCTGCTTCTGTAAAACAGACGGGGTCAGGGTGGGTTGGTGGGCCAGTGCCAGCCAAACAAAAAGAGAACTGTGAGGCAACTGGCTGGGAAGAGCCATCTCCACCGTCCATTCGCCGCAAGATGGAAATCGATGATGGTACCTCAGCTTGGGGCGACCCAAATTACAACAACAACAAGACTGTAAATATGTGGGATAGAAATAATCCTATAATTCAGAGCAGTACCACAACCAACACCACCACCACTAGCACCATTATCAACACCAACATGGTTGAACCTCAGCCATCGCACCAGTCAAGTGCCCAGCCGAACCGGTCCCCGCTGCTTGGCCCAGGTATGACAAGAGTTTTGTGAAATACTTCATAAAACAGGTTTATGAGATACTTTATACCGGTACCAGTTGCTGAATGCTGTCTGTGCTGTCAGTGTGTAGGATAGAAATCCTGTATATGTGTCATGGAATATGTTTATTCCTTTAATCTGAAGCAGTCTTGTCTTAAGGACAGAACCCTTGCAGCCTGACACAAATTTCCATAGTCCAAGTGGATGTAAGAAGGGCTTGAAACAGTATCTGGTCAATAGCGTGGTAGATTCTTGGACTGTGGATCCATATTTACTTTAGCATCTCTTCCACAGTTACTTAAGACCTTTTAATTGAACCATTTGAGATTTTGGAGGGGTTTGGCAAACCTTTGCTCTGTTATTTGTCTGCTGTCTCCACTGCAGGCTCGGTGTGTTTAGACAGTCTGCATCTGTTTCTTTTCTGCAAAACATCTCTTGGCAACAGATGTTTGTTAACAGTTGCATGAATTCAGGCTGTTGCTGTTTCTCTGTCCAGTTTGTTGTCTTTTATGAAGAAATTATTCTCTCCCGTACTTCAGGCTCGGGCAGCATCCTGGATTTTGTGTGGTTCTCAAGAAGCAGGACTTGTTCAAGATGTTAATATTTAGGGTACCTGAAGTTAAGTTATCCTAAATTCAGCTGTGTTTCAAAGACAAGTTTTAGGCATTTAGGATTTTTTCTTATCAAAGGCAAGGTGCTGTTGTAGACAGGCAGCAAGGAGTAAAAATGAATGAAAAATGAGAAAAATGTTCAAAAGGGAGGTGTTTAAATAAAAGTTACATTAGCATCCCATATCTGTATCATGACCACAGACCTCTCCAAAATGAGTCTAATCATGCAATCCTCTTTCAAATTCTCCATCCGAGTTTTTTTTCCAGGTTTTTGTTTCATCGTGATCATGGCTAAATACTTTTTAACCGCGTTTTTCTCCAAGTGGGATTTGTTCTCTGATTTCCATCATTCTTCTGTTTGATGTTTTGAAATTATTCAAATTTTCTCAAATGTCAGTGGAAAAACAGTCTCGTGTTCCCCACTCTGGTCAAATATTTTAGAAGTAGAGAGTACCTATTTTAATAAAATAACATGAGCTACAGAAGGAGAAATCTGTAAATGGCTTTGTACTTGGTCAGCCCACCATATGTGACTAACTTATTTCATCCATATTTAAAACTTCACTCTTGAAACAAGAATTCAGATTTCTGAATTGTAGTGGAAGTATCATGAAGGTGTACTTTTGGTTGGGTTTGGGTGAGGTTTTTTTTGTCATTAAGATGATTTTGGGGGATTACATTGGTGCTTGTAAAACTGCTCATACAGAGCAATGCATTGTTAATACTATTCAAATAATTAACACCTTGTAGAGGAAAACTTGCAGTTCTGAGCCCTTCAGATTTTAACAATGGAATTTAAAAGCTGGTGTTAATCTGCAGGGATTCCTCCTGAGAATGGGCAGTAGCAAATGAAGGGTTTCTTTGAAGCAATTTGTTTATACATTCAGAAAACTGCTTATGAACTTGTAACCACCTGCTCAAGCTGCCCCCAATCAGGTTAAAGTGACAAGTGTTGGGCATCTTGAAAAATGTGACTTAGAAAGATTCTAAGATCTTTAAGATAAGCCAATTTTTTATTTTCTTTTTTTTAAAAAAACTTTTAAGATAAGCAAACTCAACTTTCAAAATATACTTAAGTCAGCCTGCAAGAAAGTATGAAATGAGTAATAGTGAAGAGAATTTAAAATATGGTTCTGATATTAAAATTTAGATCAAGTTGTAGCAAGCATAAATTAAGCCTTTTGTTGTGTATTTTCACTCCACACACTTTGTACAGAGGTACAGATAAAAGGCCAAACATGGAAATATTTTGAAGGATTATGGTTAAAATGGAAGCAAAGAGCAGTCCCTTGTGTCTTGAGCTCTGCCTGTGTTTACTTGTGACTGTGCCAGATTGGGACCATTCCTGCACTTATCTTACAGAGAGCCACAGTGCAATTCTGAGTGACCCCAGTGACTTCCCTTGGTTCAGAGTGCAGGAGGCCCAGTTTTCCCAGTGCATGGCAGCTGCAGAGCAATATCCTCGTGCTCTGTGTGCAAATGTACACAGACCTGAAACATCTACAAATCATCTCCCGTCTGGGACAGCCAAAAGATGGGAAGCAAGGAGTGAGTGTCTTCCCTCCCACGCAGGCAGGGATCTGCGCTGTGGAGTTGTGCTGTTTATTCTTTTTCCTACTCCAATTCCCTCTCCACTTGGCTGTGCATTTCCAGCTTCTGCAGTGAGGGAGACAAGGATCCTCTAAGCAGGAGACTTCTGCAATCCACAGCCAAAGTTCGTGGAACAGCAGTTCTTTTCCATGTACAGCATTGCCATGCAAAGCAGGATTGTGTCATTAGAGGCTGTGCTGTAGGGCACAGTGAAGTGCTCATCAAAAATCCTACAGCTCTCAAACTACGTAATCACCACGGGCATTTTGTCATCTGCGTGGGTCATGACGTGCTCTGCCAGTCCCATTCAGGGAATATAGTGAATAAGGAACCATGGCTTCCATTCCTGTGTAAGTAGGGAGGTGTGGTGCAGCTGTAAGTTGTCGCACATCCTGGAAACAAAGAAATGGATGTTAATTTTGCTGCACAGCACTAGTAAGGGGTTCACAAAACATTAACAGTCCGTTTTGGGGTTGAAGTTTGTGCTTTATTAGTTTGGAAATAGAGGCCAAGTTACAGTCTTGTTATTCAAGTTGTCACCCATCCCCAGAAGTTCTCCAGATCCTTTGAAGGCAGAACTTAAAAGCCATTGATGGGAAGCAGATGTTGGTACACACTTGATGAAAATGTAGAATGCTCTAAGGAGTTTCTTTTTCTATTGGAAAAGAAGGAAAAAAAATGGGGGTAAAGGGATAGATAATGTGATAGATACAGTCCTTTCTGGTTCTAGGAGCTTGTTCCCAAGGCAATGCTAAGTTCCTTAAAAAGATGAGCAGAAAGCTGGTAGGTTTGTGTCAGATTGGGGTTTAATCCAAATTACTTGTGGATAATTCTTCCTAGCGCTTCTTGCTCATGGAGCTTTGATACAAGGGGAGTAAGAAGTGAGAAAAGGTTTTGCAAACAGAAATTATTAAAAGAGATTTTTGGATCCCAAACAGCACCAGATCCTCCCTCCCAGTGCTGAGGGGTGGGCTGGATGCTTTCCTGTTCTCATTAGGTCGGGAGAGCCTGGCAGGGTTCCAACCACCATCCTCCAGCTGAGGAAAGAAACAACAGAAGATAACATAGGCTTCCCTGTGGGGATTTTAGGTCACAAATTAAGGTCTTTGTGGTTACTAGAGAGCGAGGAGCTTAAGTTTTAAAAACCTGAGCTGGGCCTAAGTTCTGAAAGCTCCAAACATCTCTGTTCTTTTATAATCCTGTGCCACTAAGTGGCAGCTCACGTGACAATGTTTTTCTTACTTTGAACTTCCATCAGAATGGATTTGAAAGCAGCTCAGCTTTGGGCTCCTTTAGGATGTGCAAACCTAAAACCCTGTGGTGGGTGCTCAGCCCATGAACAGACAGGTTTTGGGGGGCAGCCAAGTGATGCTGAGAGAGCTGCCCTCGATTTTCACACAAGGCTGATCTCACTGCTGAAACCCAAATTAGAGCTTTCTGAATGCTCAGGGATGAACCGGAATCCCTTTCAGAAAATGAGGATTTGAAAGGTTTAGGGTTGTAGGCTCTTACATGTATTTATAAAACCCCCCCTTGTACACACACACCTTATGGCTTATCTTTTTTATTAGCAGAGTAACTAGTGTGTAATTAGTAAACAATCTCTTTTCTACCTGGTGTCTCCTTGTTTTATCTATATGAGGTTGGAATATTTTGGTTTGCCTGTATTGTAGTCATGTGCTCTGGTATTTATCACGGACCAACAACTTGAAGGAAAACAATTTCTGCCATCCAAATGGCTATAGGGTTATTTTGAGGGAAAACAACTGCATCCTGCCACAGCTTAGTTAACATTTCACTTTCCCTTGAGGATTTCCTGTTGGCTGTGGCCCAATGTTAATTATGTTTTTATTTCTATAAAACAAAGCTCTGCCAATGTGTCCGTGTTTATTACTCACTGTGATCTTTTCATTTCTTGCAATTCTAACAGTGTTTAAAAACTTCAGTACTAAAACCTCACTTTCATGCCAAAAAAGACTTTAATGGAGCGTGTTCTGTTGCGAAACAACATTGATGCAGATCTGGGTGGGTTTTAAGGAGCTTTTTACCAGGAAAGCCTAAATCTGTATTGTTTTCGTAAGAAAATAGTAAGTTTTCTCCAAGCAGAATTTTTGAAAACCTTGGGCAGCTTCAGGTTTTGAGACCACTCAAAGGGCTTGGTTTGCCTTCCCAACAGCAGGGGAGAGTTCCACATCATTCATTCAAAAATGTAACTTTATTCACCTTTAAACTTCCTAAAACAGAATCATCTGGAGTCACAGAAATAGTAGCATTGGGACACCAGTATTTACACAGAGGGGAAACAGGTTTGCAATTGAGAAGTGCACCAGAATTTACAGACAGGGTAGTTTTTGCATTGCACAGGTTATTTCTCCAGAAACCTTCAGGTTTTATTTACTGATTTCCTGCACTTAATTTTATCTGCTAAGATAGTTTGAAAATTTTTTTGTTGATTTGTTTGCTTTTCTGTACTTGTATTATTCTCTTTCCGTAAAGGCTGATTCCCCCATTATTTGTAATCCTATATTATTTCCTGCTCAGTGCATTTAAAAGCACTTAAAATAATTTGGACATTACATATCTGTGGCCTTTAATTGAAGTTGTTGAATTTACATTGAAGAGCAACAGAAAAACCAGTTATTCTCCAGCAAAGCACACTTGGCTTTTTAATATATGAATTGTATTTTAAGGATGACTTCATAAATTGAATTAGGTCGAGTTTCCAGTATAGGTTGCATGAAGTCAGGGAGATGTTAGTACTCTGCACTGTCTCTGTTTGCAGTCTGGTTGGTGCTGTAGAGATGTTTTCTGTTTCATTTGCCTGCAGTTAATCTTTTTCAGCTGCCAATATGATTAAATAGACGCAGTTGCCTGCCAGTTGCCTCCTGAGTAGTGAGGCAGAAATTCAAATAAAGCCTCCTTTAAATAAAGTTGGCTTGAAGATACAAGCAGAAACCATGAAATAAGTGTTTCAGGTGCAACACCGAGGAAGCTGTCACATTAAGTACAGGTTCATTCAGGTACATCTGTGGATCTGCCAGTTTATCTTCTTTACACACCTTAAAATAACCAGAAATGTAAGGTACGTTGATCGAGCCTAAACCACCTTTTTTTTGTTTCAAATGGAAATCAGTTTAATGAAAAAGTGACATTTTGGGTTGTTTCAGGAATTTACTTTTAACCTCAATGCCTCTTGCTGGTAGAGAAGGAGTTTTATGAAGCTGCAAGTTCCTAAATGTGCCAGTAGAGAGTTTGGCCCTGGAACGGCACACCATCTGCACTTGGGTCAGTGTCTGAGAGAGCTGCAGGGGCTGTAAGAAATAGAATCTAAAATAAATATGTAATGCAGGAACACGAGCGATGGACAGCTCTGGGCCCATCTATTTGAATTTTTTCTCTGCTAGGCAAAGTTTGAGTTGTTATTGGCAATGGATGTTGCTGCAGTTTCTGGTAACAGAATTCTGTGGAAATCAGTGAGTTCTGCAAGGACTTCTTGCTCAGTGAAAGATTCTTTCTTGGTTATTCCAGTGTATTTCAAGGTACCCTTGAAACAGCTCCTTTGAGACACAGCTCCTTTGCCATTGCCTACCTATTTCTCCTATTGTTGAGAAAATACTGTTCCTGCTTTTTGAAACCTTTCCAGAGTATTTTTACAGATACCACTGTGGAGCAAAAAAAAGGAAATACTGCTGTGGCAAAGTAGCATCTGGTCATTCACTTACAAGATACTCATCTTAATAACATTCATCTCCAGAAAAGAGAACAAATTCCTGATTTAGCAGCCTAATTACCAATGGAAGTTTTAAGCGGGCTGAATTCTACAATATTTGTTGAGAGTTCTTCTGTCATGTAATGGGATGTAATTTTTTTCTCAATTGCAGAAAAATAGGTTAGTATCTATAAGAATAGGTAGGTATCTATAAGAACTTTGTTTTCTTGCTTGCTCTGCCTCTCTTTTTTATATGTTTTAAAAGTACCTTGAGCTCCATCTGTGATCCGAGTCCTCTCTCCAGAAAACCTCTGGTAACGATGGTTGTAAATTGAATTTACCCTTTTGCTGTGCTGGTCAGCGTTGCCCTGTAGGCTCAGGAGCTCTGTGGCTGTTCCTGCCACACTCAGCTGCAGGGCTAAAATCGTGTCATATGGATTTAAGCGCATTACATTCGAGCCAAGCCAGACTAAGGCTGTTTCTTTGGAGTAGCTTACGTCTTTCAGTGAGTTAGTGTAATACTCTGTAGGAAAACAATGGCTTCTACCTGCCATTCCCCACGGTTTGATTATGGATCCTAATTGCAATCTTGATTAGTTCCCCCTTAAATAATATTTATTATAATGTGGAGGGTCAGTGATGAGGGATGGGTAGGGAACACAGTAATAAAAGCTTTATTCAGTACAGATAATCTTCACTGAAAGTGGGAACAATCACACAGCATCTGACTGCCAGGGCATGAGAAAAGAGATTTTATAATTTGTAAATTGTGAAAAGCAATTAAAATAGGTAAAAATCTTTCAGTGAAACAAGGCCCAACTCACATAGGGGTCCTGGTCTCCGGAATGCTGGCCCTGGGCACCTTGGGATCAGGTGTGGTGCCCTCCTGGCAGCCTGGCTGCCTCTGGCTGGGGGGAAAAACCCTCTTTCAGTGTTGACCACTTGGCATTAGTATTGAATTAAGAAAAAACTCTTGAGACCAAATGTAAGGGATTTGTTTTAACACGCTTAACTAGAGTCGCTGTGTGTACATACTGGTTCAGTATGTTCACTGTGTTCTCCTTCCAGAGAAACACTTGAATAAAATTAAAGTTTTTTTTTTAATTATTGTCTGAAGAAACCTTACCTCTCATCACTGTTCTCCTTGCCTTGCTCCAGCAGGCTGGGGAGAGATGCCTGCTGTCCACACCAAGAGCGAAGCTTCCTGGGGAGAGCCCTCCTCCCCTTCTGCTGCAGTTGATAATGGCACTTCGGCGTGGGGGAAGCCCCCCAGCAGTGGGACCGGGTGGGGAGAGAATCCTGCCGAGCCGGCAGGGACCTATGGAAGAACAAACGCTCCAGCTGCTGCCCCAGCACTGTGCAAACCAGGTACACACGGGGCTGCCCTGGCCTGGCAGGGGAGGGGGCTTTGCTTCTGCCCCTTCTGTGCATTTCAGTCACGGTCTGCCTTCATAATTTCATCCTCAAAACGTCATTAGCTGTCAGAAAACCATGTTATTCCAAATACCATATTAATGCGAAAATCTGAATATAGTGCATTAGTCTGTAAATTTAAAGAACAGTAGTTTTGAATGTTTGAAAAGTAGCATAATAGAGGTGGAGGAAACTGTGAAACTGAAGAAGAACGTGACTAGGACTTATCCCTTGGTGCCTAAAAGAAACCTGTGTTGGGATGAGAAGCAGTGGAGAGCAGTCAAGATAGAATTGATTCTGGTAGGAAAAGCAGCACTTGAGAACAACGAATCACAGCCACATATTGGGTTAAACTGAGTGAGTGGGTGTCTTCTTCAGCCATTAAAACTATTCACAGGTTCGGGAACATCCTGAACTACTTCCTGCTTTGTGATTCCTAATTGTTGGTATTTGATAAATATCGTGCATCTCTGAATGTCTCAAGAGCCACAGCGATTGCTTTAGAGTTCTGTTTTGGCTGTGGAGATTGCCTAGAATTTCACTCCTGCAAAATACCATAGTGAGACACAGTTAGAAGTCCCAGAAAAAATAAAAGGAGGAGTGAGAGGTCTTAAGATGAGTAATCCCAGCTTTAAACAGAGTAAGCAGAGCAAAATGGACTGAGGTGAGCCTCATCACTGAATATAAAGTGTTCCCTGCAGCCCACGAGCTCCTTTCAGATTCCATTCTTCCAAGATGGGAATGAGTTTCTGAGCATTAATGACTTCGAAATTTGAGTTTGTTCATCAGAAGAATGTGGCAGCTAAAATGGTGAGATTCACTGAAAGCAAAATAGCACTTAACAAGTTCGTGCTCATACTTCGGTTCCTTGCTCCTGGGGGAGTGGAGTGGCCGTGACCAGAGATCTTCCTTGTTCTGGGAAAAGCAGGACTTGCAGTTGCTGGATTTTTTCTTCTTTAAGTATTGAGAGAGCTTTTCTTTTTTTGCTAGCTTCAAAGGAGGCGTCCTTATCATTGTAATGCCAATTAAGCCATTTGATGAACCTCTTTATCTCTTGAAAACTCCTGTTAGCACGCTGGATATGGCACAGAAGGATATTTCTATAAAATTTGCAGGAAACTGAGTAAGATTTTTCTTCTCCCTCCTTCCCTCCAGCTTCAAAATCTATGCAAGAAGGCTGGGGCAGTGGTGGGGATGAAGTGAATCTCAGTACTAGTCAGTGGGAAGATGAAGAAGGAGATATGTGGAATAATACTGCTTCACAAGAGAGCAGCTCCTCCTGTAATTCCTGGGGGAATGCCCCGAAGAAAGGACTTCAAAAGGTAAGACAAAAATAAAGACACTCTCCAGCAAGAGTGGAATTAGTGTACCATTTGTAGAATAAGTTGTCACAAATTTGCTGGTGCATTAAACCTGAAATTAGACCTGACACCTGAACACAAGCACAGCTTGCCACTACAGTGGTTCAAGTACAGCCTACCTTGTTTCCAGGGGAGAATGGGAGATCTGAATTTAGGCATGTCAGATGCTTCGGGAGTTTTGTTCTTGTTGCCTTTGTTTTCTCTAAGTTTTATAAGCTTCCATGTGTTCTAAAGAAATGATAATGTATTAACAGAAAGAGAAAAGGTGTTAAGGGGGCTTTCAGACACTTCCCATGGTGGTGGAAAAGCAAACAGTAGTTTGTGATGGAGCTGTTTAACAAAAAACTTGTTTTCTATTTGTGAGGACGGTGTGTGTGTGTGTGAGAACAAAGCGAACTTGTGTTAATGCTGCACTCAACCAAGAACATAGACAATTGTGTGAGGAAATTTTCCATTGCACAGTCTTTATTTCAGGACAAGGCCAGGCTTTAACTTAAAGGAATTGGGAATGCATTTAGCCACTTTGTTTGTTGTTCCATTAGCCAACAGTTAGGCCGGTGATTTGATCAAGTATGGTTGTTTCTTGTACTGTCCGCAGCCCAAAACAAATCCGCGCTTGTCCCTTGGTACTTTCTGGAGAACTGAAAGGAAGAGACTTCTTAAGGATTTTGTGATAGAAAAGCTGCACAGAGATCTTTTAAAGGTGTTTATCTAGACGCTCTTGTTTGTTTTTAAGAAAATACACTGAGTAACATTCTTAACTTCAAGGTTGCAAACTTGTTTTTGGGAATGTTTTTCAGGAAGTGTTGTACTATTTCAGCTTTATTTCATTATATTTTTCTGCCAAGGATTAAAATGAAATACGTAAATTCAAAGGTGGCTTTAATTCAGTGGCCAGCAAATCAAATACTAAATAGTACACTGAACACCTATTCAGCTGAGATAAAATTTTACACTTTTGGGGGAAGAGAATCGTAGTCGCGTTGCTCGGAGGGTTCTTCAATACTTTCTGAATTAATGTACTAATACATCTTTCAGTAGCATGTGTTATTAATAAAAACCACTTACCATTTCTTTTATGTACATCTCACTCCAATGAACGTGGAAACCAGCCCATTAATGGAATCTCCCATTTATTTACTAAGGGCATGAAGACATCTAGCAAGCAGGATGAGGCCTGGATCATGAACCGTCTGATTAAACAGCTCACAGACATGGGCTTCCCTGTGAGTAGTGCTCAGCCAGCACACTGTGCCTTAGCTTTTAGCTTGTAGTTCTGAAACTGTGAAACTGTGGCTGTTTCAGGCTGTAGCTGCACAAAGATCTGCAGTCTCCAGGCTGGGAAATAGCTCTGGTCTGCGTTTAGCCATGTACTGTAGTGTCAGAAATGTGCTGTAAACCTGTAGAGCACTCTGAGATCAACTGAGGATATACTTCCCATAAGGACATTTATAATATTTTGAAGTTTGTAGTTTTATAATACCAGGTGTTACTTTGAACTGCAGCAATAATTCCCTCTTGTTCATCTTTTAATTTTTTTTGAACAGGTGAAATTAGAGTGTAGCTGGGTTGTTTTTTAGAGAAAGTCATATCATTGTGATATTTGAGTTGTTCATGGAAAACCAGAAGACATTTAAGCAGAACAGTGTGTTTCACCTTGTAGAGCTTGTACTTCCTTGACAGACTGAAATTAAATACCCGAATTGTGGGAATTGCTGAAAATGGGAAAAATACACACAGACATTATTTAGGCTGCTGAGTAAATATTAAACCCAGTATTTAAGAGATGTGTCTGTTTTCTCAGGTTACTTTTAAATCATGTGAACGTGATTACTTTTCCTCTTAACATAATTCCTGTTTTTGACAGAGAGAGCCAGCGGAAGAGGCCTTGAAGAGCAACAGTATGAATCTCGATCAGGCCATGAGTAAGTATCTGTGTAAGTAATTTTTTTGTCTTTAAAGCATCACAGGAACCCTGCATGATTCTGAGCATTTCATTATGTCCAGACCGATTGGATAATATTTATTTTCTTGCTTTGCTTTTGAAAGCAAGATGTATTTCTCTGAACTACTCTGTCAACTTTGCTCTCCCTGCCTCACCTTTTGCAATACATTTTCTCTTTCTGTGCAGGTGCTCTGCTGGAAAAGAAGGTGGAAATGGACAAGCGTGGAATGGGAGTGACCGACTATAATGGAATGGTCACCAAACCCCTTGGCTGCCGCCCACCACCAATCTCCAAAGAGTCTTCCATGGACCGCCCCACCTTCCTTGACAAGGTAAGCTCAGAAATAGGAATGTGGTGCACAAGTCAGAGTGTGCACAGGGTGGAAATACTGACCGTTTCCACTGTCTGTTTGGAAAGCATAGAAAGAAATGTGATAAATATGGCTTTGCTCATTTTCTTGTTTTTTTTTTTTAAATCTTATGGGCAATTCAGTTCTTGTGGAAAGGATCAGTGATGGGATTCTCTCATAGAAATAAAGAATGGTCATCCCCGGTTTTACACTTGAAAATTTGCTAGGGGATCAGTAACACAATGGAACTAGAAGTGGAAAAAAAAGGGAAAAAATGAACCACAGAAATCTTTCCACTCTGTGAGAGGCCAGTCAGTGACCCTTGCCCAGATTCACAGTGAGACAGGACCAAGGCCAAAATCTGCAAGAATTAGGCTCCTAATTTCTCTTCTTTAAGTTTTGTGCTTCTTACAGATTTCAGTGAAAGTTCAGTACCTAAATAGGAATAAGGAATAAAGTATTTTTGTTAAGTCTCAGAGCAGACATGCACAGTCATAAATAGCTTCTCTAATGAGCTTCCCTTTCTGTGATCACATATGACAAATTTTCCAGCACCATTTAATGACTGAGGGAGAGGCTCCAGAAGTTCGTAGTGTCCAGGATTCAAAGTGACTAAAGAGAAGGAAATATGGAAAAGTGCAGCCAGATCTTCAGTAGGAATTGAGATTTACAACCTGAAAGAAAGTCCCACAAAGAAACCCACCAAATCACCTAAGAATCCCCCTGAAAATTATTGATAAGAAAGAAGAATCTTAGATGTCATTCTGTATTTCACACATTATATAAATGTTCATACAGATGGGTGGTGGAGGATTCTGCACACAGAAATCAATGCTTTTCACAAATTGTGCTGAAAGCAGTTTATTTCACATGAGCTGTGTACAGGGTGTGAGGCAGAAATGATATCCACTCTGAAGTTCATTCTTAGCTATGGCAGACTTTAATGAATATGTTAATTGAAGGCCAGAAAAGATGCATGCATGCCAGTTAACCTTTCCTTTCCTTGGATAACAATGTCTTCAGCAGTAAAACTCTTGCCAGAGAGAGAGGTGCATTATGTGCAGCATGATGCATAATTCTGGAAACATATGTTAAACACAACTATTGAGAAGGGAGTACTAAAATCATTAATATTCATACAGCAAGTAAAATCTATCCGTCTAGGCATAATCTGTCACAGTGACTTTGCTCTAACAAAGGAAATAATCCCACACTGTATTTGTTAGCTATCACAGTGTTGAGCAACTTGCTAAGTGAATTAAATATATATAGTTTCTACTCTATGAACAGGGTTTTTTTCCCCAAAACGAAATTCTCTCCAGATTTACAGCTCATGCTAGTAACGCAACTACTCCAAGACCTTTTTGCCCTTTGAGAAGCTGTTTCAGAGCATGAGTCTGGAGCTGTCTCATTTCCTACTCAGGATCATCCTTGGTGAGGTGAGCTGGACAGAGCACTCCAGCCACCATTCCTTTGTTTACTATTGTCTTATCAAATTATCATCCTTTTGTTGGCTTTGCTGAGTCTTCAGTTAGTTCTGTAAGGTTTCCCTTCATGAAATTGTAGTTTGGGTTGGTGTGCTCATTGCCACCACTCTGTCACTGTTTATCTCAGCTCACCTGCATTGCGACTCCATCATTTATCTCTAAACAGCTAAGGCCAGCACGTACTATTTTTTTAAACTTCATACATTTGAGGAGAGAAAATTTCCAGCCCTGACATTTGCTTCTGGAGCCACTGAACTCCCTGTTCTCTCTTGATGAGGAGTGATCTGTGCAACTCAACATCACCTTTGAGTGTTTGCTTTCTCTGCTTGCTGCAGGTGCTCTTTATTCCGTGTCACACTGAGTCAATCTTTGCACTCGGTGTTAATTTATTACTTCTCAGGGTGTTATCTTGACCTGTAGCACCATAAAAGGAGAAGGGAGAAAATCCAGTGGCCTTGAGGGAATAAAGATCCAGCCCTGATACGTAATCTCAGTGACATTGTCTTACACTTGGTGGCAGGCACGCTGTGCTTAGGTGTCAGGTTTGCCTGAAGATACTACCTGGTGTCTTCTGGAGCCATCAGATTTATGAGAAAAGCATATCAGATTTTCCTGGAAGCATCCTTAAAATACCAGAAATAAGCCACAGGAGGGACTTTTTTTTCAAGCATAGAGTTCGGCTTGAGACTCTGAAATTCTCACCTTGCAAATGAAGTCTCCTTTTCCCTACCCTCCTATTCAATGATCAGCTTCTCTTCTCTACTACTGTAAAATCCAGGTCTACAAGCCTTGGTGCCTCTTAGCTGCAATCCTGTTCTTCCAAAATCTAGACTTCTTCCTTGTTTCTGATTTGAACATAGTGTTTATTGAGTTTGTTCAACCTCATCCCTCACATTCTGAGCGCAGTAATCTCTGGTGGCTGAGACTGGTTTTTGTCTGTGGGACAAGAAGTAGGATATTTTATTATCATGGAGAAACTCTTTTGTCGATCTCACAATTAGATAATGATTGCTAGGATTTTAACTTTTAAATTCTTCTTTCCCCCATCTCTGCTCCCTGTGATCAGTGACTGAAACCACTCTGATCTTCCCTTGTATGATGAGTACTTGAGTATTGCATTTCCTCCAGCTTTCTTTTGCCTATACCAAACTCCTGTTTCATTTGAAACGAACTTCTTTTTAGACGAGATTTTATTACTTTAACTTCCTCTTTTAGAAAAGGATTTTTTTTCAGTCCTTTTTTTTAAGAAATCAGTGTGTATTTTCTGCTAGCTACTTCTGTGACTGACTTTGTACAAAGACCTCTGGCAGATTCATCAGCCTCTCATCTGTCTGTTGAGACATTTTGATTCATGAAGTGGCAGTTGTTGGCAGGTGACTGCCAAAGTGTCCAGGCATCCTCTGCTAAATTGTCCATATCTCACAGGGCTAAAAATCTTTGAGTAATTCCGCTTGCATTCTGTCACATTTGGTGCTTAAGACTATTGTGAGAGACTTCCCAAAGTCCTAAAAAACACCAGTGTGGTGCTTTGTGTTAGGTAACTGTAGTGGGAATCACTGCTACCAACAGGATTTTATGAGTGTGTCAAGTCCCTTCAAAATATAAAAGCAGTGCTGGATTGAGCATTAATGTGATGATTCAATTTTTAATTGAGTAGCCTGAGGAGGAAGTGTAACATAAATTTGTAAGAAAGTCACTGAAGAGGAAAGGTTAGGTAGAAAATATTGTTTTTCAGGAAACAATTATTACATAAAGTATCCTGACAATTAATGGGTCAGAAACCACTGTGAGCAGTGAAAGTGTCCTGCAGTCTGGCTTGAGAATGGCTGACGGGTGCTTTAATTTGATTTAACACTTCATGTTAAATGAATTGATTTTAGTTCAGTTATAGAGCACAGATTTGTGTAGCACAGTGCAACAAGTTCAGATTAAATAAAAGGGAGCCAAGTGAATATGAACAAAATATTATAAACTTACACAAAAGCCATTTGCTGCAATTCAGCCAAGGAACCCACTTGTGAAGGAGTCTGGAAATTAAATGTCTGAATCTCCAGTGTGGTTTGTCCTCTACCATCCCTGGCTCTGCCAATTTCCAAATTGAGAAAAAATAATATCAGTAAGACAAGACTTGAATAAATTTGGGGGACAGGGAGGATCTTTCATGGTCAGTAGGTCTGTTCACATAGGAAACAATGGCATCTGAAGGGGAGAGCGAGCGCCAAGCTTGAAATTATTTTCACTTTGAAGGGGGAAGAGTAGAATTGTAAACATATGTCTGTGATCTAAAGAGAAATCCTTGAACCTGTTACTGTCATGCAAGCTGCAGTTGTTTGTGGAGTGTGACTGATGTCCAGTAGAATGTAAAATATCTCGAGCTGAAAGGCCTTAGGGATATCATTAGAAAATGTCAGTGTCCCCCTCAGGATAGTGAGATAGCATGTCAAGTGTCACTTCACCTGATAGTAAAGAAACTTTTCCTTTTCATCAAAGGAGAGCTGGAGAAAAAGCATTTTTCAGGATGAGGTTAAAACATAAAATTCACTGAGCATGCTTGCTGCATTAGGTCATCTGTTTGGGTATGTGGTGAGCAGACTGGGCTGCTTTTGAACAAAGGAGGTTCACCAGTATCTCACAGTCTTCTGGGGCATTGAATTTATTGGTTGAAATAACCTAGCTCCTCACCTCTTTAAAAAGCCTTTCCTTGCAATGAACACACTGCCTGAAAAACACCAGCCCCGCACATTGCAAATTAAAGCTTTTTCTCTCTGCCTGTTTTTTTGGAGCCCTACTTTGTACACAGTGTTATTTGATCATGCTTGCCGCAGGCTTCCCAGACATCAAAGCACAGTTTGAGATAGAACTCGGTGCCCCACTGAAACACGAGCAGAGATCTACCTGTTTGATTGGGGCTTCTCTAATTTATTTTATTTTCTGCCTTGCTGCTTGCCCCCCGTGGGGGCTGCCTCCTGTGCATTGGATCCATGCTCAGCCGTGGTTCCTCACAGCCCACATTTCAGAGGGGCTCCTCCTGCCTTGCTGAAATCTGCCTCCTCCTGGGGATGTTCAGGAAGGCTGCCCAGCCGATATTGTCATTACTGGGTTTGATGGTTTGTGTTCATTGGGTGCCTCGCAGTGTCATGTTTCACAGTGGGTATTTATAACTCAGCACTATGTGAATATTAAAAGAGGCTCGTGTGTCTCAGTTAGGAGAGGGGATTAATGCAAAAATGCTTTTTTAAGAGCAGAGCTATGATGTGGAACCAAATCCAGACTGGTGTCAAATAAGCTGATGTGGCCTTTCCCAAGTTTTGGGTTTGCTAAAGCACTGTTTGATGTCTGCTCCAGTGCTGGAGTTTTCCAGACAGACAGAGGGCTTGTCTGAAATGTGCTGGGTCTCTCCCCTTTCCACCTTTCAGTCTGGTGGAGAAGAAAGGAGAAAACCTAAGTGGAGAGGAGGCAATGGCCACGTGATAGCTCTGCAATCAGCTGCTAGAATCCCTCCTTTCCTCTGGAAAGGTGGGTGAGGGTGATTGTGCGTTTGGGGATTAAGTGCAACAAAGTAAATAAAAACAGTACCTTAATCCTGTTTCTCTCTTTCTTCTCCCTTCACTCCATACTTTTCATTCCCTGTTATTCATACCTTTTTTTATATATCTATTTTTATTCATCCACGCCCTTTTCTGTCTCCATGGGACACTGTTTTGTGCGCTGTGGGCTCCTGGCACCGCACACAGCTCACCCTTTCTTTCTCCAATCAGGATGGCGGCCTAGTGGAAGAGCCCACTACTTCACCATTTTTGCCTTCACCAAGCCTGAAGCTCCCCCTTTCAAACAGTGCACTCCCTAATCAGACCCTGGGCGGGATTGCCTCAGGGCTGGGCATGCAAAACTTGAATTCTTCTAGACAGGTAAGGCTGTTGGGGGAGATCCCAAGGGGAATTTCAGCTCTCTTGGAGTAGCTGATAGTGCCCGTCAGCCACTTCCCATGGGAAAAAGGGTTTAAAGTGGAAGTGCAACAGCTTTGTTCGTGAAATATCAGTGGAGGCACTACCTGCTGTGTAAACATTTCCCCTTGCAGGACGTAAAACAACTTCTTGGTTGTAATTAGCCTGCTAACGACACATATCCATCAAGAAGAGGCAGTAGTGTTGTGGATTTATAGCCCTGAACCCTGATGTGGCTCTGCTGTCATTGATGGGAAATCTCTTTTTTTGAGGCCTTGTTAATTGTCAAAGGCTCTAAGGCAGAGACACTGCTCTAATTCACCTTTTCTGGCTGGTATAATTATTCAGTGACATGATGGGGGCTTTTTTTATCCCTGCTCCAAGTGTCAAGGCAGCTCATAGTTTTGACAGGTGGCAAGAAAGAAACTGGGCTTCCAGCACCTGAGTCAGGTAGAGCATCGAGTTAAGGAGGGTGTTTTGGCCCCTGGGTAGAACAGGCTGAGAGGGAAAGAAAAGGCAAGGAGATGAAGTGCGGGGAAACTGATAGTGAGAGTGAGAAGCCATAAAGTACTGTTGATTATGGAAAGGGTATTTTTGTTGTCAAAGTGAAATTCCAGCAAAGATATGAAATAACAACAGAGAGAAACTCCATCATTCTACAGTGACTCTTTATTACGTGTATTCTTTTAAAGTTAGTTTTCTTAAGGCAGTACTTGTCCAGCACTTACAGCCCATTAAGCACATCTTTCCAAAGCAGTCTCCACTAATAGCACGTCCATTATCAGTAGCTTTGTAAAATGACTAAGTGAAAAAGCTGCTTAGCCAGCTTGAGGATGGGGTTGCTGTGAGTTTAATGCCTCCATTCTCCTGTCCCTTGCTACAACAAACATTTTTGGCAAGTACTTTTCGTTGTTCAGCTTGTGACCCTCCAGCATCCTTATAAAAGCCATCTTCAACTTCTGTTGAGGCATCTGTACAAAGTTTTGGAGTTTTGGGATGTTGGGATCTTTGCCCTGCCTGATTCTAAACCCGGTTTTCAATACAGTCTGTATGTGCTGGTTGCTTGATTCATGCCTGCCATAATCACTGAGAGTAAAGACAGCCCAGACAGGTAACATCCAGGTTATTGCTGGGGGATGTCATTAAGTGCCTTTGTCACTGTTGTCCTGCTGCAGATACCGAGTGGCAATCTGGGTATGTTTGGCAATAGCGGAGCAGCACAAGCCAGGACCATGCAACAGCCGCAGCAACCGCCAGTGCAACCTCTTAATTCATCCCAGCCTAGTCTTCGTGCTCAAGTGCCTCAGTTTCTATCCCCTCAGGTCAGACAACACCTCGCTCACACATTTTCCCTTTCCCTGGAACTCTTCTCGTGTGCTCTGTCGTGCTCCTGAGGCTTTGCAGCCACTGCTGCCTGGCTGTGTCCGTGTTATTTATTTCCTAGGGAGGGAGATGTGGCATGGCTGAGGTGTTCTCATGTGTGTATCCTGTAATTACCTGTGAGAGCACCTTCTCATGTTCCTTTTCGCAAGCAGGGGTGTTTCTGAGTTTGTTCCCATCTCTTTTGCTATGAATGAACACTTGAGTATGGTTATCAAGATTTCTGTTAGAGCCTCTTGCTAATTTTTGGGTAATTCACAGTATTATTCTGGTGGTAGTAACTTTTTCCAGCTGATGTCTTTTAACTCTTATTAATGGCTCACTTCTCACTGTAAATGTACAATGTTTAATACTCTTCTTTAGGTTCAAGCACAGCTTTTGCAGTTTGCAGCAAAAAACATTGGTCTCAGCCCTGCACAGTTAACCTCGCCAATTAATAATCCTCAGCATATGACGATGTTGAACCAGCTCTATCAGCTGCAGCTGGTAAGTTAAAAGATGTGGCAAATAAGCTCTAAATCAGAATTGAAGGCATGAAGATAAAATAGGAGAATGACTAACTGAATTTTTAAATGACATGACATATCTTCGAAACAATCGGCTGCTGATTTCTTTGGTAAAGTTTCTTTTTAAAGAAACAAAATCATATTTTTTGCCTCAGGCTTTATAAATAGTCATTTGTGGAATAATTATCATTTACAGCTGATCAATGGAACTAAAAGGCAGTTGTCTTCTACTGGTATGAATAACATAGTGTGTTCTCAAACTGGTCTGTGTGTTAATGTCAAGAGAAAGAATTGATTAATCTGGACATGAGTGTCACAACATAACGAGAGAAATCTTGGCAGTGCTGGTCACCTGAGTTACCTACAGAGCTTCCTTCACTTGCCTCACTAAAAAATAAAGTGCAGGGCAAATTTCCTTTAATGGAGTGTATATTAAACACATCATGTGATAAGAGCTACTTACTTTTGTGTGCTTTTGCTGTGTCTGCAAATTTTACATCTGTATTTTTCATGCATATGAAAATATTTCATTGGATTTTAAAAATATTTTAGAAAGAGGTACTGTGAACTCAGTATTGGCCAGAGGTAAGTGTAAAATTACAGATGACAAACTAGTTTAGTTGTTGGTCTCAGTATGCTAGTCAAGCTCTTTTGTCAGTAACAGTGTTTGATACTATTACTAATTTCTAGTTATTTTCCTTAGTTTTGAGGAACACAGCATTATTCTCATAGTAATTGAACAGTACCCAGCTACTTGAAAAATACCTGTACAGAATTCCTTTGGTTTTTGAACTCATGTGTTTCAGAGAAACACCTTGTAAAAAAATTTGTTGCTGAGGAGCCAACCACATGAAAATTGTGGATCTTTCAGGACTAGAGCAGCACAGGTGTTGTCAGAACTCAAAACGGCCAAACAAAAAATGACAATTGGTATTTATCCTATTTCTATAATATTATGAACGTCTATTTTAGTTTTTGCTTTGTGTTACAGATTTTTCAGAAAAAAAGTAGGTTCTTATCTTTAATGACCACTTTTTGCCATGTGAAGTTACTTTCTGGTTTGCCAATGCATTTGATTTAAAAAAAAACGCAAAAAATGAACATGGAACTTAAACAAATGGATTATAAAATAGATTTGTGACAGAATTATTGCTGATGTTTCATGGAGTGTTTTCAGAACATGCCAGAGTTTGTGTTTTCTATGTTGTGATGCAGCAGAGCAGTTGCAGGGAGTGTACTGAGCTTGTTGTGTGTGCTGTGCTGTGACCTGTCCCTGTCCCCGCAGGCGTACCAACGTTTACAAATCCAGCAGCAGATGTTACAGGCTCAGCGTAACGTTTCCGGACCCATGAGACAACAGGAGCAGCAAGTAGGTGTCCCTGCCAGCTCAATCCCTGCCTTAGAGTTCAGCTGCAGTAGCTTAGAGGGGCTGGGTGACATTACAACCAAGCAGCTAAAGCATCCCTAAATCAGGAGTGCAGTGCATGGCTGGAGTGCTGAGTGATAAAGCCACCCCACAGCCTTGCTGGAGGAAAGCTCTTCACCCCTTAGTGCAGCCAGTTTTTATTTCTAAGGAGATCTGCTGTGTTACTTCACTGTAAAGCAGCAAATGCAGTGTGTCTGTGTGAATTAACACTGATCAGTGTTTGTTGGCTCTCGCTCTCTCTCTCTGCAGGTTGCACGTACAATCAATAACATGCAGCAGCAGATCCAGCAGCACCAGCGCCAGCTGGCCCAGGCCCTGCTTATGAAGCAGCAGCCTCCCCCTCCACATCTATCTTTGCACCCCTCTGCAGGCAAATCAGCCATGGATAGCTTTTCACCCCATCCCCAGGCTCCCGGCCTTCCTGACCTGCAGACCAAAGAGCAACAGTCTTCACCGAACACCTTTGCTCCTTACCCTCTTGGTGAGTGTCCTCCATGTGCAAAACACACAGGGAGTCTTACCTCCTTCATTCACCATCTAAATATTTTGTTCCACAGCATAACAGATATAAAAATACATCTATTTATTAAATAACATTGAAATGCCCGAACAAAATCATGCCCATGTGGTAGCTGTTCAGGTGGGCTCTGTCTGCTCTCCTGTGTTCTGCCTACAAACATCGGAACAGAAAATTTGTCTAATTAACTACTTACATGTTTTGCTGTTTATGAACTAAATATAAATGAACAACAGCATGTTGTAAAATGCACAAATGTCATATTGATAAGGAAAAATATCATCTGGGAAAGTTGTGCAAAGTCATTTTTCTGCTTTAATCAGCACTGGTGAGGCACCAGTTTTGGTCGATACACTTCAAGAAGTTGTGGATCAGTTTGAAGGAATGCAGAAAGATTGTAGTGGAGGTGATTAAACTTCTCAAAACCACAACTTTTAAGGAAAAATTAAATCCTCTGCTCACTGTAGTCTAAAGAGAAGATTTAAGAGACTTGCAAGAATCCTCAAAAATGTAAAGGAGAGCTAGGAAGAAATTTTCTTGCATTTCCTAATGCAAGATGTAATAAACTTGAGTTGCATGAAAGGAGATCTAGTTAAACATTAAGGATCACTTGGTTTAAGCAAAGCAGAGTACTGAAATAAATTATCTGGGAAGTTCCTGAAATCTTCTTCACCAGCATTTTGTGATAGGTTAGACATAGATATGTCAAATATGATTGAAGTCAAAATAATTGATTGGGCCTGGAGACAGTGAACAGAGCAACTTTTCAGACCTGTTTGCTGTGGGATTGTTTGATGTATGCTGCAGGCTTCCTTTATGACATAAAGGAATTAATTTAATCTCTTTGTGACTCTCTTTATACTGGGTACAATAGTATTGCCAAGCTTTATCTGCCATGCAGCAGCTAAGAAGGTAATTCTGACTGCTGTGGTGAGCTGTTGTGGCAGGGAGCATCAGAAGGCAAAAGAATTTGTGAATTAAAGGCCTAAGTCTAAGAGGTTCTTATGATATCTCAGCTTTCTGTGATCTGCTAACATTCAGGATTATGTATCAAAAAAGACCCAGATTCGTGTCACAGAAGCTTGTCAAAATTATTCCCTAAATAACAGTCTGAGTGATTTTGTTCTGTGTATACAAAATAGAAACCCAACTCGTGCAGTACCTGCTCTGATGAGCAGCAGCTGTTTCTCTGACCTTTAATTAGTTGCTTTTGGGGGGATTTTAAAAAGGTTATTAGCAAAATGAAGTGGCAGACATCATGGAGGGGGGTGCTAGGGAGGCATTAGGAATATTTTGGCTTAGCCATGGAATGCTGCTACCTGGTTTAAACACAATGTGCCAGTGCATTCTTCCAAAATGCCTCTCCTGAGACAAGTGAGGAGACTGCAAGTAGAAACACTGACAGCTTTAAAATATTATCCCTGCATATTTTTCCCCCTCTTTTTAGCAAGGTTTTAACATTTTCTGAGTTCATGGGAGCTGTATTGGTGTTCCATAAAGGCAAAAATTCTTGAAAATGTGCATTGCAAATGACACACATGCATACAGATGCCTGAAAATCAGTGTTCAGTAATTCCTGCAGCTGGATTTTCAAACACAGCTTTTCAACCCCTCAATACCTTAGGGATATCTAATGATCTCTTTCCCCTCAGCTGGACTGAACCCGAACATGAATGTAAATAACATGGACATTACTGGTGGTTTGTCAGTGAAGGACACTTCTCAGTCCCAGTCTCGCCTTCCTCAGTGGACACACCCCAACTCAATGGATAATCTGTCTAGTGCTGCTTCTTCGCTTGACCAGAACTCCAGCAAGCACGGTAATGTCCCCTGGGACCCCCTGCCGGCCTGGCTTTTTGTCATTCCAGCCACAGTGCAATTGGAATGACTTCTCTCATGTTACTTTTTTGTGGAAGTGCTCACAGATTGGTTGGTACCGAGCACCTCTGAGCCCATGAGATTTTAGAGATGATTTCTGCAGTGAAGAGCTTGCAGCTGTCACTCCCCACATGCAATGTGGGAATGTTTTTTTCATTTGTTGAATTTCGTTGCTGAGAACATGGTGCACAGGTATAACAAGCCTTTAGTGTTGGCAAAACAAGTCCCAAAATCTTCCCCTTATTCCAGACCTGCATACCTTCAATCCAAAAAAACTTTACACTGGCTTTCTCCCACAATTTTTCCAGTATCATCAACCTTTCCCCCTGTACAAGGTATGATGGATTACATAGTTACCCAGCCTGGAGTTAAGGGCACAAACTTCTTGTTTTTCCAGAAGTGATTTCTAGTCTGTTTGAACACCTTTATCCCTAATGCCTCCAGTATCCTCAGGCAGTTATTCCTTTATTTCCTGTACCAAGTTTATTCTGTTAGAACATGGTGCTCTGTTAACTTTATTATATCCTGGTTTTTATTATGAGCAGTATGATTTGCTTCTTCTACAACAGTTTTTTATTCTGCAAGTAGCTGCACTGCTGATGCCAAATTGTTGTTTGGTAGTTTGTAGGAATATGGGAACAACCATTTCCAATCATCCATCCTGTCAGCACTGAATGCCTAGGGAAGGATGAGATGAGGGATATTCCTTGGTACGCTGTCTCAGCAAGTTCCTGTTTACCCTCAGTGTGATGATTTGAATTACTAAGTCTCGTCTTGGCAGGAATTTAATGCAGAATACTCTAACTTGAGTGTCTAGATTGTACCAGCAGTGTATCTCGCAGCTGTAATCCCTGGTAAGGCTTCAGATGCCGTTAAGCCTCGTTTACTGTGTTTGCATTTTAGTTTTCTTTTTATCTTTGCAATGCAGGAAGAAAAAAAAAAAAAGAAAATAATAACAAAATCTATACTGATGAAATTCCATACCCAACATCCCCATTTCACTCCTTGCAGGTGCTATCCCTGGAGGTTTGAGTATTGGCCCTCCGGGAAAGTCCTCCCTCGATGACTCCTACGGCCGCTATGATCTGATGCAGAACAGTGAGTCTCCTGCCAGCCCACCCGTAGCTGTTCCTCACAGCTGGTCACGTGCCAAATCCGATAGTGATAAGATTTCCAATGGCTCCAGCATAAACTGGCCACCAGGTAACACAACCCAAATCTTTGTGCTGAACTGGTGTCCCCAAAGCGCCTTTGGGTGTGGCTTTTTAGTTATCCTGGTGCACAGGAGCTTTGGAGAATTAGGACTTCATGCACTTTCTTTTTCATTGTGTTTGAAATAGAGTTTCACCCAGGAGTGCCGTGGAAAGGACTGCAGAATATTGATCCTGAAAATGACCCCGATGTTACTCCTGGAAGTGTTCCAACTGGGCCTACCATAAACACCACGATACAGGATGTTAATCGCTATCTGCTCAAGAGTGGAGGTAAACACACAAATTGCTTCCACATCTGCACATTCTTTCTTTCCCCTTCCAAAACCGTTGATCTCATTTGCTACAGATATAGCATATTTGTGCATGTGCTCCTAATCTGATAATGCTTCTGCTCAGAACTGTCACTGAATATCCAGTAATAATTGTTTTAAATAAGGGATTAAGAAGTTTCTTGCTTTCCATGGGAATGTAAATATTTTTATAATGGGAAAGGCTGTGAGATGAAATTTAAACTTCTGTGGTCACTGGAAGCTTTTCTAACTTGTAACACTTGTTTTTGAACAAGATTTTGCTCTCCACACTGCCCACTCTCCTCCATACACTTTGTGAAATGCTTAGAAGACACAATACAAAAGTTCTAAAAGTTGTTGCTGAGGCAGCAGGCTTCTGGTACACTAACTAATTGTAGCTTTGTTAGAAGATCAATAAGCAAAATAAATTAGAGCTGTTTTATCTCCAAAACCATAAAAGAAAAAAATAGGGAATTGACTAGTAAACTAGCATTTCCCAGTGCTATTTCCATTCCTTTTGTCTTGGCAGTGCTTACTTCAGAATAAAAAGGGAATTCTCTAAAACAATAAAGCATTGTGACTGTGCTACTTGTTAGCTGCATGTGCTGGAAGTTGATCAAGGGAAAGGTGGCTTGGTTAATTGTGATCTGAGTGCCAAAACAGCCAAGTTATCTGCACTCAATCAGAGCACTGCAGTAGGCACACGAATAGCATAATCAGGCTGTCTAGAAGGACCTGTCAGGATTAAAAATGTGGGTTTTGTTCTAAGAGTTACATCTGTGATACCAGCACAGATTGTAAATCAGGACCGTCCTTGAAGTAGGTGTCCAGCTCTGGGCTCGTTACCTCAGGCAAGGGATGTGAAACATGAGGAAAAGGAGTCAGGAGTGTTCATTGCCTGCAGTGATTTTAGTTGTCTCTTACCAGGAAACAGCAACCTTTCCTTAGGCTGAAACATGGAGTAGTTGTGTAATGAGTAAGGTTGAATTAACTTCTGATGACCCCAAAGTGCTTCAAGGGGCAGGCAGGTTTGAAGTTATAACAAGAAAAGCATAAAGATATAATTCAGTGACAGTTCACATACAGTGCACCCAAGAAATATCCTTCAGGCCAGAAGCCTAAACCTACCTGTAAATCAGGTGATACCTTCTACAGGTCTTCCTGCATTAGAGAAGGAACATTACCTCTGTTGGTTCAGAGTCTGTGGAAGGAAGAAATAATTCCTCTCCTTAGAGAGGGTCAGCAGAGATGGTTTTTGTAGAAGCAAGCAAGCCCTCAAGACGTCAGACCTTCAGTGTCTGTGGGGGTCAGTGTGTGCTTCCTTTCCTCATTAGCTTTTTAGTTTGGTGATAATAGAATTTTAATAAAAAATAGTTGCAGAATCTGTTTCTGTGTGCTTATATAAGCCAGGGCTTTGCTGCTAGGTTAAATACCTGTCAGTGCCCTTCCTTTCATGGCATGCTGTCAGCAGGAGCCTGGCTGTGAGAGCTGCAGCCTGAAGCACAGAGCTTGTGCTTACAGAGTGCTCCCCAGCTAGAGGGTCAGGCTGTGGGCTGTGCTGGCTTTGCCCTGTGCTCTTCAAAACAGGCAAAACTTAAGCTTTTGGGTCAATTTTTGCTTTGCCCTGTTGGCTAATGAAGCTTTGTAGGGTCAGCTTCTATGAGCTGAGAGTTGCAGCCATGAGGAATCAGGACCAGTTTCAGCTCCGTTGGCCTTTGAATCTGCTATAATTCCATAGTTACTGCCTGGGGAATAGATTATTTCCAGAAAGGGCCTGATACAGAATTCTTTTGCTTGAAGCTGATGTTCTGTATTGGTGTGCCTTGGAGCACAGAGAATCTGGTGGAATTTGGTTGGTTGCTGTTCCAGTTGAAAACAAGGCCTGTTTTTATTGAGCTGTGAGGGATGAGATTGTCCTTTTACTTCCTCCTTTCTGCCTCAACACAGTGCTTATTTCTACAGAGCTTGCCTGTTCTTATTAGTCAGGTAAAGATGTTTCAGTATCACAGCCCATCTCTGTGTGTCAGGAATGATAAGTCACCCAGGATACACACTTGAGTTCGTTGGTGGCTAGAGAGAATACTTCCAGCTCTTCTGCTCTTTGCAATGAAGATTTTTTTATGTTCAGTTTCTTTCATTTGCAGCCAGTAAGGAAATTGTACATATGCTTAGATAGCTCCTCAGATTGTAAATGATTTACTGAGGTGGTTTCATGCTGTTTCATTTATGTTACCAGTTTGAGAAGAGATTGCTGAAATATATCCTTGCTTTTACGGAAAGTCTGCAAAAATTTAAAGATATTTGTGGGCATTAGGAGGTAGGGGAGGTGTTTACCATGAGTAATTTAGGACAGATCACCATGGTAAGAGGTTATTTTATCATACACATCTCTGCTCATTTACAGTTGCCATTGCCTAAGTCAGCTGACAGAGGACCTTTATAAATGAAGCCTGTTCCTATGAGACTAAACACTTCAACACTGACTTTTTGAGTCCTGTACCTTAAAGGAAATGCAGAATTTACCTTCTGCACTACAATTGTTCCTGTGCCAGCTTTCTTCTCTTTTCTACTAAAGCCTTCTGCCTCCCTTTATCACGCTTCCAGTAACATTTCATTCCTAGACATCAGAGACCAGGCTGATTCAGGAGAATGCCTTGCATGGTTTGTATTTGCACATGATAGATTTGCTTATGTCACACCAGACATCATTATGCCCATCTTTCTTAGTTGCTTCTCTGCTGGTTCTGCAGGGTCATCCCCAACATCATCTCAGAATGCCACGCTGCCTTCATCGAGTGCCTGGCCGCTTAGTGCCTCCGGCTACAGTAGCTCTTTCAGCAGCATTGCATCTGCACCTAGCATTGCAGGTACGGCCTTTCTGCTTCCACAGCTTCTGCTTTCCCAGGAAAAGGCCCTAGAGAGTGCTCTGCCCGTGCTCACAGGAGGGCTCCCCCAGGCAGGAGTGTGTTTGTAGCCCTGTGCTAGGTGGCAGCTCTCCTGTCAGCTCTGCAGTGGGGAGTGGTGGATGGTGTGCCTGTAATTGTGCTGAGGAGAAATGGATTTATTCCACTTGGTGCCACTCAATATTGGCATTGAGATTTTTGGGGGGGAACACTGTCCAGGGCCTCAGCAGGAGCAGACCCTGCCGGGAAGAGCTGATGTGAAATTTGTGTTAATGAACTCACTGTTACAAGTGAAACATCTTCAGCTCAGGAAGAGCTCTAGTATTACCTCCAGGAGGTTCTTTTTGCATGGCTCTGGGGTTGGGTTTGGGGCTCTTCAGTGTTTTTAATAGTCAAGCCAAAGCCTGATGCTCCCCTATGTGGCTGAGCTTGTAGGTGGGCTAAATAATTGCCCCATTCTCTTTAATCTCTAAATGCTGGAGCTTCTCTGTGTAAAACATGGAAACCTTGCTTGTCAGCTAGCTACCTAAATATCTAGTTTGTCCCATTATAAAAATGTGTAGATGGAATAGATAGAAAATGCTGATCCACTGAAAACCTTGCACTTTTCTGAAGGTGCAGCCTCCGGGTCATGCTGGAGAATGCAAAACTAAAAGGGCTTGATTGGGATGTTTTCCTCCTGTGAAAGGAAAAGAAAGGAGTGACTTGCTTTTCTTTATCTGCCATGCATTTCTGCTTTATTTGCTGCCCTTTTTTGTTTGTTTGTTTGTTTGTTTTTGCAGTGTCGTCCAATGTTTGTGTTCCCCCCATGAGGAGTCTGACCTGTGGTGCTGTGCATGTATCAGGTGCCCCATCACAGGCTGGGCTGCTCTGAGCTCTCAAACTCAGACTTGCTCCCTCTCCTCCCACCATTTTACACTCATTAATGTCCTCATTGTCATTGTCAAATTATTTTTGTTGCTACAATTTGCCGGAAGATGGGAGAGTGGTTGCCCTTTCACTTAAATTGTTATGATTCAATATGAAATAATTGAGTTAAACGATTTAGATAAATGGAGGCAATTTGGGGAGTGTGTGTGTATGTAACTGAGTGTGTGATTTTGCAACTGGTAAATTTGGCTTTAGGACTTAAAAAATTACTCAGTGGCTGCCTGATGCCTTAAAGCACTGCTCCAGTGTAAACTTAAATCTGCCAGTTCTAGATCACAAGATTTTTGCACCTTGGACTTTGTCAGACCAAGTATTTTCTCATTCTCTGCAAACAGCATTAAAGCATTAAGGCAGCACAGTCACAGCATCATTTGCCATAGCAGAATATGCAGAATTGTGGCCCTTTCAGTCCGTTCCAGCCCAACATGTGCTGCCAGTGTTGGTAACAGCAGGACTGTGCTGTGACAAGGAAATTGGGCTCTAATTGCACAGCACGTGTTGGTATGAGGAGGAGAGGCAGGGATGTGTAAGTGTAAAGGTGAATACAGATTTGTTTTGTTACCCATAATTTAAATCAGTTTTGTCTGCCCCTCTGAATGCTGCTCTGTGTTTGCTGTTCTTGGGTTTGTGTTACTTTATAAGACTCTGATTTGGGAGCAACAGCAGTAAGAGTTTAAAAACTGATCAGGGAAAGAATAAGCAACAGCAAAAAGTTATAAAGACTGACTGGCTGTGATATGTCTGATCTTCTGAAGACTTAGTTTTTCTCAAAGATACTTGAAAAAAGGGTATAGGTTACTTCAAATATTCAGAAATAAAGTTTTCGTTGGCCTTTCATCTTTAGAATTTTAATAATACATCAGAAGAACGTATGGATATACTAGATTCTTTATATTAGATAAAATGAATTGTGTAAGAAAAAGTGTGTAAATCCTGTTAAACCTTTGAGGGAGATAATCTTGGGGTGTTTCATTATAATTTTGGTGAAATTAGATTTCAAATACCTATGTCCATTTTCTGGTCTTTTTTCCATGTACTATCTTCTACAAGAAAGCGAAATATAATAGATTTTAAAAAGGGAGCTGTGTATGTAGCAGGTAGTGTGAGGTTCACTAAATACAAAAGTATTTGAAACTGCAAACACTAGTGTAAGTAGGTTCAAAGAACACAGAATTTATAGCACTGGATGGTACAGAAAGTTCTTCTCCTGAGAAGTTGGAAGTATGTATCCCATGATAGCCATTAATGAAGAACACACAAATGTGGTGTTTTTCCATTGCAGGCAAACTGTCAGACATCAAGTCCACGTGGTCCTCTGGCCCGATCTCTCACACCCAAGCCTCTCTGTCCCACGAACTCTGGAAGGTACCCAGAAACACTACAGCTCCGACGAGACCTCCTCCAGGCTTAACCAACACCAAGCCATCCTCCACGTGGGGTGCCAGTCCCCTGGGCTGGACCAGCTCTTACTCCTCTGGTACTCACACTTCTCTCTCTGCCTTCTTTTTAGCATTGCTTGATTTTATTCTGCATGTGAGGCTTCAGAAACTGGAGATTAACACAAGTGGGTCTGTCTGGGGGATGCTTCTCTTTATTTCAGTTTGGATAAGTGGGAAATGAAGCATCTTTCAGATTGTCATATTAGTAATTTTGCACAGGAATTGCCCAATTTCTTTAACTCCCAACTGGGATTTTTTTTCCCAGTTCCTTAATATTTAAAAATGTCTTTCAAACATGTGTCCTATTCTGTGGTGTGATCTAAGACTGCCCATGAGGCTTCAAGAGGAGCCCAAGGAATTTAATATGGAACACATGGATGTGAAGCATTTAGGACCCGATGACATTGCAGGGCCCTCAGGGAATGCCCTAATTTTTCACACAGGCCCTTTTTTAGATGCCACTCTTTTGCTTTAATACAAATATGAGAAACCATAGATCTGGCTATATATGTATATCTATATATAGATATCTCTATCTATATAAATATAGATATGTATGCAGGTATTACACCTGATTTATAAAGCTGACTTTTATTAATCTGCTTACTCTAAGTTGAGAATTAAATGTTCTTCCCTCTTCCTGCCATTTATTTTGGATCTGTTTCTTCACCAAACCCCCACCTTGGGGGGGCAGATAAAGCTGCTGCCAGGATTCTCTCGAGAGCACCCACAGGATCCACTGTGATTCTCAAATGTCATTCATAAATATCAACCTTGTACAGCTTCTTATTGTAAACCACGAAGCTGTAAAACACCAGGCTGGGGTTGGAAGAGCAGGTTTTGTTGGTTATGCCCTTGTATCTTCAATCAGGACATTGTCAGTGCAGAAATACCTGTTTTGAATAAGTCATACACATTAATCTGTCATTGGCAAGAGAGCAGAGTGCTGCAGCGCTATAAAAATCTTTAAGAGCAAGCAGCAATCTGAGCTTGGACATCAGAATTGCTTTTAAAATGCGTCTTCCAGATTAATTCTAATGCATCCTGAGGATCCAGTTTGTTGCAGTGCCATACCTGCATCTGTTAGTTTCCTAATAGTTACTGTGGGAGCATGAAAAATGCCACAGATCTTTGAAATGTAACAAGAGCAGCTTTTCATTCCAAGGGAGGCAGTAAATCAAGGGTGTGAGGAAAGTGCTGTAGGATTTGTTTTCAGCAGCACCGAGGCTCGTTAGTGTGTTGTGATTGCAGATAAATTTGACTGTAAGACGCTCTCCAGAGGCCCTGATCAAATGTTTTGTTGTGGAATTTGTGTTGCAGGTTCTGCATGGAGTACTGACAGCTCAGGGAGAACAAGCAGCTGGCTGGTTCTTCGGAACCTCACCCCCCAGGTAACTGGAATTGTACAGGAAAAGACACTTGGATTGCAGAGATGATGATAACATTTCAGAGAGGATAAGAACAACATTTAGCAGCCTTGGCCGTTTGATTCATTTAAAAGAAAAATAATTACTCTACATTTATTACAAGTCCTGTAATTCCCTGTCTTCTACAGGGAAATTGTTAAGTTTTCAAGGTGCTGTCAAATCAAATATGAACTCTTAAGCCTGTAATGAGTCATTCAGTAGGCAGCATTTCTGTGTGTGTAAGTTTGGAGGTGGATGATGTTGTAAAACAGATACAGAGACGTAAAATCTGATTTTCCTATGGGTTTTTTTGTTCTTCTCATACATCTGTCATATGCTGTACTTGCGCTTCACAGTGTCATTCCAAAGGAAGAACATAAGCCACAAAGCCTTGGATGCAGACATCCAGATTAATTTTGGGGAGAATTTAATTACATTTATGAAGTGTGTTTTTCCTTTGACTTATTTCTGAATTTCTCTGGACTTCTAATGATAAATATAATTTGTATAACCTAAATTGGGAAAATTAGTGCACTGGAGTGTAGGGAAGCCTTAAAAAGACAGGATGTCTCCCTCAATGCAGAGAGAGATAAGTGTGTAATTAAGTACTGCTTTTTCCTTTAATTTGTGCTTGCTGTTGAGCTTTTAAACACTTGTTTAACAAGCACTTCAGGTGAGATCACAGTACCACAGGTAACCCCTCCTGCCCTTGCCTCCTCCCAGATCGATGGTTCCACACTGCGGACACTGTGTTTGCAGCACGGCCCTCTCATCACATTCCACTTGAACCTGACCCAAGGGAATGCTGTGGTCCGATACAGTTCCAAGGAGGAAGCAGCCAAGGCCCAGAAGTCTCTGCACATGTACGTTTCTGCTCTTTATTTTATTACAAAGCCAGTTTGAGCTCAGAAACTATTTTCTTAGACATAACTCATCAGTAGTTACTCTGTTCTTGACTTTCAAAATTATCTAATGAAGAGAGAAAAAAGTTAACTGGGGGTAGATACTCATGTACTACTGAATAAGAGGACATTACGAAACTTCATTCACCATTAATAATATCCTCAGTTAAAACTTGTCAGCTGTAAGGCCGTGAAGAATTTGTAAGATGTGAAAAGGATTCCAAAGGAAGCTCAGGGAGAGCACAGGACAAGGTTTTAGCATTAGAGAGAAACAGAAAGGGCAAAACAATGATAAATAAGGAATGTGTTCATGGTGGTCATAACCTTTTTTAAAAGGAGTTATGAGAGAAGTATATGACAACAAAATGTGCTTTTTAGGAGTTTAAAAACCCATGGAATTAATTGGTATAAGAGCTGGAGAATTTAAATTATAAAGTCAATATTATTTGGGAAGGTGAATACAGAGAGCGATGTTTCAGAAGAATATTTGGGTGTTGGAAAGCAATCTCCTTTATCAACACGTTACAGCATGAGCATAATGAAAGTACTGAGGTAGTGGGAACATCACTTGGCTGGTGAGCTTCTGTCCTTATTCCTAAAGAGAATTGAGGCTCCAGGATGTGTCAGTTAGAGGAGAGGGTCTCCACACATGTGGATTTGGGTGTTTGTGGATGTAGAAAGGTGGAGAAAAAACAGAACAGAGAAGGCTTTATCAGAGAGAGATTGCTCAAAGTGAGTGGAAATCTTCACCTCGGTTTCAGCTTGGGGGAGATGGATTTATATCACAGAATTGCTTGGCTTGGGAGGGACCTTAAAGCTCATCCAGTGCCACCCCTGCCACAGGCAGGTATGCCTTCCACTGTCCCAGGCTGCTCCAAGCCCCGTCCAACCCAGCCTTGGGCACTGCCGGGGATCCAGGGGCAGCCACAGCTGCTCTGGGCACCTGTGCCAGGGCCTGCCCACCCTCCCAGTGGAGAATATTTTCCTCATACCCAGTCTAAGCCGTCTCTCTGTCAGTTTGAAGCCATTCCCCACTGTCCTGCACTCCAGACCCTTGTCCACAGTCTCTCTCTGTCCCCTGTAGGCTCCTTCAGGAGCTGAACAATCCCAACTCCCCCAGCCTTTCCTGACAGGATATCCACCTCGGCCATTCCCAAAAGCTCCCTTTGCACCCCGTGCCTCACACCTTGCCTCCCCTCGTGCCCTCAGGTGTGTCCTGGGAAACACTACCATCCTGGCGGAGTTTGCTGGAGAGGAAGAAGTGAATCGTTTCCTGGCGCAGGGGCAGGCGCTGCCGCCCACCTCCAGCTGGCAGTCCAACACTGGATCCACCCCGAGCCGCCTGGGCTCGTCGGGCAGCTCCCACGGGCTGGTGCGCCCCGACGCCGGCCACTGGAACCCCCCGTGCCTGGGGGGCAAGGGCAGCAGCGACCTGCTCTGGGGGGGGGTGCCCCAATACTCCAGCAGCCTCTGGGGCCCCCCCAGCGCCGATGACGGCAGAGTCATCGGGAGCCCCACGCCCCTCAACACCCTCCTGCCGGGGGATCTGCTCAGCGGCGAGTCCATCTAGGAGACGAGAGAAACAAAATGGAAATAACAATCATCAGCACTAAAGGAAAACAAAAAAATTTAAAAAAAAAAAAAAAAATTTAAAAAAATCTGTTTCAGATTTGCATTTACACATATATAAAAAATTGCTGTAGACAAGGCTGGNCTTTAACCCATGAGACTGGCAGCCCTCCTTAGTACCTCTGTCCAATATCGAATCCGAAACTGCAGAAGTCCTTGTGAACTGTTCCTGAAACAGTATGGGCTCCTTTGGTCAGTGTCACATGCTAATGACAGGTTTTATTTTTTTCATGGCTTTTTTGTTTTATGTCGTCTTTTTATGTTCGTATGGTGATTTTTCAAAACTAAGTGTAAAAGCTGCTTAGAATAGGTCTATCATGAAGGGCACTTTTCAGAATTTGGGCTGGAAAGGGTTATTTTATCAACTGGGGGCGGGTGGGAAGGGGAAATGAAAGCCTATTTAAATGAGCCTGTGACTATTATGCACATTACAGAGGCGGACCCAATAATCAGAAAGGGTGAAGTGTGATATTTACCATTGGTACAGAAAAGTGATGAATCCAAGTGGCAACTCTGGACTGTACAGGTTGAGAGGGGGGGAGGGAGGGCAGGGTTGGGGTATCTCTGTGTCCACTACTCCCATGGATCTGCCTATGCACATTACCCTTGTTTCATTACTTTTTCATGTCATTTTTTTAATCCCAAAAAATATAAAAAGTAAAAAAATAATAAAAAAAAATCAACAAACAAAAAAAAATCTTAAAAAAAAAAAAGGCAACAAACCATATCAACATGCAAATACTTGAATCCAGCAGGCCAATAACAAAATGTGAACACTTTCTAAGTTGAATTATTACACTTCCAGGTCAGCATCAGTACACAAAAAACAGGCTCTAAGAATTTTTTTTTTTAGAAGTTCAGACTCTATGTTTTTGTTGGGACAGATGTGAGTGTGTGTGTGCCTGCGTGCCTGTGTGTGTGTGTGTGCCCACGTGTGGTTTAACTCAACGTGTGAAGTTTTATCCTTTGGTTCAGTATATGCTTTTTATTTGCTCATTGGTCAAATGTTTAATTGTTATTAGCTTCTAACTTTGCACTGAGTGTCCGCAGCCCTTCTTGTAGCTAATCCTGTAATGGTCAAAACACACAAAAAAAAAAAAAAGAAAAAGAAAGAAACTGATAGAAGGGGCCGGCGACAATTCACGTGTAAATGTTTACTCAAGGACTCTTATTGCATTTTAAAAATTACAGTGTGTATCTCTGGAGAATAATATGTATATCTACCTTTAGCGGCTTTTTATTGTGGACTAATGCAAGAAAATTATTACCGGAGTATTGCACCATTTTTCCATTCGGAATATAAAGTTTAAAAAAAAAAATACTCTTGTTGAACTGTGGCCATAGATAATTGTAAAGAGTTGATAGTTCCCTTGCAAGCAGGAACAGAAACAAGCACTTGGACATAAGTTTTGACTGCTTTTGGAGGAGCCAGGAGTTTTGGCTCCCACCTGTTTACAGACCTTTTTTTCTCCTTCAAACTTTAAAATAAAAAAAGGAATTCAAAAAAAAAAAAAAAAAAAAAAAAAAAAAAAAGAGAAAAAAAAGAAAAAAAAAGACTTCCATCGTAAAGAAAACTATTTTCAGAATGAAGATATGCTACTTCAGAGCTCTGGGATTGAACAGTGTTGTTGTATTATCCTTTTCTTTGGCCATTGCTGTGTACTATTTTTGTTGTTGTTTTCCTCCTCTTCGTCAAAGTGGCGAAAACTTTGTGATCACTATCTTGCACATGGTGGAAGATGTCTCAGGAAAGCCGGGTTTCCCGAGGAGCAACTCCACACCATTTCATGTATTTTTAAAACCCAACTCCTAGCACTGAAGATATTATTAAAAAACAAAATAAAATAAAAAAAAAAGACAGTAAGAAAGAAGAAAATACCTAATCTAATGTGTAGCAGTTACATATTTACCAAATAATGGACTCAAAAGAAATAGATGTTTGAAGAGTGCTTTATATATTAAAAAATCGCTTTATGTTTAAAAAAAGATCAATGTTTTTGATTGTTTTGAAAGGAAGAAAGACAATGGAATAACATACACTTCAAGTATGTTTTAAAAATTATATGAACATTGTGCTCCCTGCCTGCTTGGATCAGGAAACTTGTGCATTACATTTTTTTTTTTTTTTGGAAGATTAGCTTTTTAATGGTTTTATCAGATTTAAAGGGTCCTGCAAGATTGCAAATTAACAAAAGCTGGTTTTATAGAGGATCATGAACTATGCACAAACTGGGTTCAAGACTTGTTTTTTGGTTTTTTTTTCCTCAAGTTTTAGTAGTGTATTTAGCTGAATAACCTTTCCTCAGAGTAATTACATCTCATTGCCATTACACGCCTCCTACATATATATTTTATATATATATATACACACACACTTATATAAAATATGTATGTGTGTATGTGCGTGTTTACATACAATTTTCCATGCTGAAGTTTAGCATTGAGTTGTAGAAAAACTGATATTTTCAAATTGGGAATGAAAATTTCTGTTGGAGGGGGTGGGGAGGGGGGTGGGTTTTGTTTTTTGGGGGCTTTTTTTTTTTTTTTGCCTTTCCTT
>VZRL01002167.1:553776-623597 GCA_013397895.1 Origma solitaria
TTTGCCTTTCCTTTTGAATTAAAGATGTCTGTAACTCTGAGATTAAAAAGAAAACCAACAATTGTGGCTTTTAATGTTTATTCTCCTCATAGAATGTGATTGTTAAAAGAACATGCACCGAAAGTTGCTTTCAAGAGTACGAAGATTCTTTGAAACTTAATAAATTGCAGTTTTTTCTTGGCTGTTGAAATAATGTGTATTTTTCTTTTGTGCAGGGGATACTAAATATATATCTGTTGTTAAATCTGTGAAGGTATTTCATGCAAGAGGTTTAACCATGAATGAGAATGCAGTGTACAGCCAGGCAAACCCTCCTGCGAGTGTGTCACCCTCTGCTCTCTGCTGGTGACACTCTCAGCTTTTCCATGAACGCTTTGCACGTCACATCCAGGAGCAGCAGTACCCACTTTTGTGTTAAAATTCTGTTTTTCTCATTTATCCATGTCTTTAGGGAGTTTGTAAGCCCCTGGAGTGAGCCTGGGGGCTCCTCTGGCTCTAAAACGCCAGTTCCACTGATATTTTGGAGGTGAGCAAATAGCCCTAGAAAGGCTACAAACAGCAAAATATTTTCATGCTTGGCCTTGCAGGGTTTGAGTTTAGGAAGATGTTCGCCACTTGTAGGTTCTTTGACCCCAAATTTGCAGCAGGGGTGCAGGGCTGGGGCTTGGGGAGATCCCAGCCCTGCTCCATCTCTGCTGGAACATGACCTGGTGTCCTCCAGAGCAGTCCCCGAGCCCTCGGGGCCACTGGGGTGGAGTGTGATGCTCAGCAGGGCTGGCCCAGGTCTCAGGGGCTGAGTTCGTCCTGTGGAGCTCATTCCTTGATCTGCTTGGGCAGGGAAAAGCTTGGGCAGGGAAAAGCAGCATGGACAGGTGGATTAATGAGAAAGTGTTCCCAGCCCTGAGCCACCACCCGTGCTGTCACTGGGATTGCCCATGAGCCACAATTCCAGGAGAAAGACCCACTGGGGCAGGGGGGGCTGAGTTTCGCTGGCAGATATGATACAGTTTACATTTAAATCCAGGTTTGGGGTAACTTCTGTTATGGAAACAGCAAAAATTCCCAGTCTGAAACTTGTTCTGCCAATTTTATTGATCTGGCCCCAAAGTCACACAGTTGTTTTTTGCTGGAAGCTGCTTCGCTTCCCACCTCCTCTTTTTTTTTCTCTCTGCAGGTGTTTGTAGTGAAACTTAAAAGATTGTTGCCTTCTCTTTTCCTCCTTGGGTTCTTTTTTTAGTGTATTTTTGGGGCATTTTGTCCTTGGCAAGGAGGGACACCAAGTTTTGGTGTCCCTGGACTTTGTTGCCAAGGTCCCTCATGGAGTCAGATGTTTTAATCTTCCGTGAGGTTGGCAGCGATGACTTTTTGAAAATCAAATGCACTCTTAAAATTCAGAATCCCCCCTGATATATTAAAGGAAATGTCAGCTTTTGGCCAAAATAGATCTTTTAGTGTTTGTGTAGCTTTTTACTTTCAGTGTCATCCTTCTCCTTCCATGCTCTCCAGTATTTCTTGAATTGTAAAGAAAGCTCCTGATGATCAGGATTCACCCTCTGGCTGCAGAATCTTTACAAAACATTTTTAACATTCTGTGTTTTTCTGTACATTGCGTTTGCTGTACCCTCCATGGCACCTTCACTGCATGGCTCCCTGTCTTTAGGCCAAGAGAATTTCTCTTTCCTAAGTGGTCTGAAACTGTCGAATTTCTTAGTTCTTTGTCTAGTTTGTGGGTGGCACTGGCAGAGCAGATGTTTTGCTCTTCTGCTCCGAGAAATATATTACTGTTCTTGCTAATTCAATATATGACTGTGTATGTGAAGGAGCTTTTTAATTAAAAACAACAACAAAAAAATTTGTATATGGCTATCTGTATATGTTAAGACTTAGCAGAGGTGCAAAAGTCTGGAAACGGAACTGGAAAAGCCTTTGGGCTTTGGGTAGCTCTGGTGTGGAGCTGAGCTGAGCTGAGCTGAGCATCCTGCGCTGCCGGAGCCGAGCTGCTCCGAATGTCCGAACGCGGGGCAGAGCCTCCTGCACCCCACGATCTGCAGCCCCGGGAGCCCCTGGAGCTCGGGGGAGGCTCCTCCAGCACTCAGCCTCCCATCGCAGCTGTCCCCAGGGAGGACAGACCCACGCCCATGTTCCAGTGGGCTCCAGGTGTGTCCCCCGATCGCTCAGGTTACCCCGGCCAGGCTTACCCTGCAGCCCCAGTCAGTGACCACTGTACCCCCAGGGTGTTTCAGGGACATGGAGATGACCCTTTGTGTCCTGTGTGTGTTCCCCCGTGTTTGTTTTTTGCTATCTGATGCGTTGGAAACGAGTTGCTTGTAAATTTTACTCTGATGAAAATGTGGTCCTGGTGCGGTCATGATTTCAGGGTTATTAAAATGTTACGAAACACAAGAAGCTGGCAGACTGCTTTCAATAAATGTGGTTATTGGTAAAGGGGCTGCTGACTCCTGGGGAGAGGTGTGTGTGTCCCCCACCTGTCTGTCGTGAGTTAATACTACATGATTTTCAATGTTCTTTTTGTTCAAGGGATGGTCCTGACAATATTGAGTGGCTGATTCCTCTATAATTTTTCTGTTGTTCCGTCTCCTGGATCCTTGGCCCGCTTCTTCATTTACCAGAATTTATTCTTAATTTATACTGAAAACATATTCAAGCAGGCTGGAGACTTGTGTGACTGATGGTTTTGGAAAGGAGCAGATTCTCTTTCCATTTTTACAGTAGGCCTCCTTCTTTTGGTTGCAATAGTCAGAGTTTACAGTTTTGTTTTACTCACACAAGTACCTCACAGGAGCAGGGAAAACTCACATTTTTTCATTATTTTCTCTAATTTCAAGCAGGACCCACTTTCTCTGCCTTTTCCTGTCACTTGTCTCTCCTTCCCATCTCTTCCCTCCCTGCGGATGACAGGGAACCTCTGATAAAGGCAGAGGAGGTGATTATTCTGCAGGTAAAGAATGGCAGCTTCTGCCTCTGTGAAGTCTCTAAGTTGCCTAATTAGAACTGTAATCCCAGTGGGAGATGGAGCAGAAGCATAAAATATCTGAAAGGCATAGGAGGGGACAGACATCAGTCCCCAGAGCTGAGCAGCCCTTGCCTCTTTGCTGGGATAATCACAAATCCAGAAGGAAAAGCTGGTGGGAAGGTCGCAAATAGCTCTAATTATCCTGTGATGCCTTTATTGATGAGTATTTCCCGAAAAATTGCTGGGATGGTGTTTTCCAGCACTCTTCCCAGCTGCAGCTGCTGTGGGGAGGGTGGAGAGCACAGGGCAGGGCTGCAAGGAAGAGCACAGGGATCTGTCTGATTTATAGGGAAATCTCATTTCTGAAAGAGCTAAAAATGGCTCAAATAAAAATAATTTTAAAAACCAACAACAAAACCCACAACAAAACAAAAAAAAAATTGTTTCGCTGTTGGCTCAGTGATGCATTTCTCTACAGCATCACTATGTAAACATGAGTAAACAAGTCACTGTGTTGGACTAATATCCTTTGTTTCTTGTTTGTCAGCTTTTGCTGCCTCTTGGTTTGTGAATTATGGGTTCCACAATAACCTGGCTGGGAGCACCGCTGGGAGCAGTTTCAAAATCATTTCCCCAGGGTGCTTCAGCACCTTTCTTTGAAAAAATCCCTTTTCTTGGGGTTCTTCTGAAAGACAAGATGTGAAGTTGGGTACTTGGGACAGCAAAGGAGTGTGTCCCACAAAGGAACCCAATGACTCCGGCCCAAGAGGAAACCTTGGACAGCCCTTGGTGCTGCTTTTGAACATTTAGAGACTCAAACTGGGGTTGATGCAGAATAAAGCTTAAAACCCTGCCTGCAGCAGAACACTGTTTGTTTGTTATTTAGTGGAAGCTAAGCACAAAACACTAAACCCTCATAATACGAAGTTTTAGACTCAATGTAGGTAATTTTTTGCTTTTGTCCTTAAATGGAAGCATCAAAAAATAACAGGACCCAGTACAAAGGTGAGACACTGTCAGTTGGTACAGACATCTCACAGCAGAGAAAATTATCTTTGTGCCCTTACAGCTCAAACATTGATTTTTTTGATCTGTTTTAGAGAATCCTGGTATTCTAGGACACCAGAGCCCACTGTGGGCACCGTCTTTAGATGAGAAAGGGAAACTTTCTGAAGTGAGTCTAAAGGGAGTTGGTTGAAGTCTCCCTTTCGACTTGGACCTTCAACAAAGTTGGGAGACTAAATATCATATTTTTCAAAGGGGGTTAATCTTAGTGTTCTTGTCAATACAAGACATTTAAAGTGCAGCATTCCCCTGGCATGACAAGAACTGGTGCATTCTTAAAAGTGATTTCACTGTCAGCAGGACCACAGAGGGATCAGTCATGCCCACCTTCTGTCCTGTGAGGGACTTGAGAGCAGAAATACCAAATCAGAGGGTTTATCAAGCCTTTAACCTTTTTTTTTTTTCTTTTATGTATTTATCACGGAAATCTCTGAAAGTTCATGGTCTGCAAAACAAGAAATGGTTATCAGCACCCTGGCGTCTTGTAACACAAGGGACAGGGGGGTTTGTACAGCACAGACAGCACTGGATTCTGCTGCTGTGGGATTAAGGCCAGAGCTGGAATGAGGACGATCAGCTCTGCAGTGAAAAGCTGGCAAGTCTCTGCTTAGAGTGGAGATTCAGATTTTTGGGTGCTGCCTTGGCTCTTTTGGCCCCGGGAGCCAGACTGCCCTCGAGGCTCTGGGGAGGCTCTGCCCTTCCACGGCTTGAGGCACAATTTTGTGTCAGGGGAACAAACCCCACTTTTCCTCTCTGTTTCTCCAGCAGCCCTGTTCTATGAAGGCACGGCCATGCCCCTGCAGGGTCAGAGCTGTCCTGAGCTGCCCGGACAGCTCTGGGAGGATGCAGGGCATGAGCACAGGTGTTTACAGAGCAGCTGCGGCTCCTCGCTGGGGCCTCTCGCTTTAGAAAAGCCTTTGTGTCAAGCAAAGCTCAGCACGCTGAGCTTTGAGCTGTCAATTAAAAGGCAAAGGACTGTAAATCCTCTTTGCAAACGCTTCGAGCCCTGCAGCGGGTGGTTCCCTGAGCTCCTGCAATCTGTTCTGTCCGGGGAAGAAATCCACGGTGGCCCCGTGCCTGCTGCTGCGTGGGCTGGTGGTCACAGGGGTCAGTGGTCACAGGGGGCAGTGGTCACAGGGCCCAGTGGTCACAGGGGTCGGTGGTCACAGGGGCTGCTGGTCACAGGGGCTGCTGGTCACAGGGGCCGGTGGTCACAGGGGCTGGTGGTCAGAGCGTTTGTAATTCACAAGGGTCAGTCAGAGGGGCTGGTGTTTGCAGGGATTGGTGGTCACAGGGGTCAGTGGTCACAGGGGTTGGTGGCTAGAGGGGCTGGCAGTCACAGGGGTCAATCGGAGGGGTCAGTGGTCATAGGGGTCAGAGTTCAGAGGGGTTGGTGGTCAGAGGCTGGTGGTCACAGGGGATGGTGGTCACAGGGGTCGGTGGCCCAGGGATTGGTGGTCGCAGGGGTTGGTGGTCACAGGTGTTGGTGATCAAAGGGATCACTGGTGACAGGGCTCAGTGGTCAGAGGGTCGGTGGTCAGAGGGTCGGTGGTCAGAGGGTCAGTGGTCAGAGGGTCGGTGGTCGCAGGGGTCGGTGGTCAGAGGGATTGGCGGTTGCAGGGGTCGGTGGTCAGAGGGATTNTTGGCGGTTGCAGGGGTCGGTGGTCGCAGCGGTCACAGCGCGCGCCCCCGCCCCCGCCCCTGTCCCCGGCTGCAGTTCCCGGTGTCCCCACACGGTGGTGCCAGGGAGCCGCTCCGATCCCGGATGGAGCTCTGCTTGGACACAATTCCTGAAGGATTTTGGGTCCCGCGCTGCTCTCGGGGCAGTTCTGGGGGTGGAGGCTGCTCTGCCCGAGCGCTGCAGAGCAGGAGGTGTTGGGGCCGCGCTGCACGGAGCTGGGGCCGTGGCGAGCAGCGGGTGAGTGTGCATGGACTCAATCATGGAATCATCAAGGTTGGAAAAGACCTCTAAGGTCATGGAGCCCAACTATCAACCCAGCCTGCAAGCCTACCGCTAATCCGTGTCCCCAAGTGCCACATCCACACGGGTTTCAAATCCCTCCAGCGATGGTGACTCCACCACTGCCCTGCGTGGCCTGTGCCAGGGTTGGACAAACCTTTTGGAGAAGAAATTTCTGCCAATATTCCATCTAAACCTCCCCTGGAGCAACTTGAGGCTGTGCCCCCTCATTCTGTCACCTTTTACCCGGGAGAATACACCGACTGCCCCGGCTCCAGCCTCCTGGCAGGCATTTCCCAGCCCGAACCGGGAGGGTGCTGCGTGTCCAGGGTGCAGCCCCGAGGATGCTCCCGCTGCCCTCGGAACTCGGCGACCTTCCAGGTCCTTTCCAGCCTGAACAGTTCCACGATTCTCCGAATCCCAGCCTGCCGGGAGAGCCCTAATGGGGCTCATGTGATGAGCTCTGCTCTCTGCAGAACACTCAGCGTTTCCCCGGCGCCGCGCCTCGCTCGGCCAAAGCTCCTAAAGACAAATACCCTTAATCACCGCCTCAACGACTAAGTGCCGCATTTGGCTTTAAAATGTTTTGCTCGCCCGTCGGGTGTCCTTGGCGTGGGTGTTGGTGCGGCGACCGCACATCAATCAGGGGCTGAGCAAACTGCGGCAGCAGCGACAATTAGGGACAGCCCGGGTGGCAGCTGCTCCCTGCCCGCGGCCGGCGCTGCTGCGGCTCCGGCCCAGTCCCCCTGATGCTCTGTGCACACAAATTAAGCCCGAGCATCTCGCGGCGGTGTGATGGGACGTGCTACATGATGTGGAACATAACAGGAGGGAGCACACGGAGCTCCTCTGAGCTGGGGACAGCGCTGGAGGCGAGGCTGGAGTGAAGGGGTCCAGCCGGGGAAAGGGGAGAAGAGTTACGGTGGGAAGATGTGCTGCATCTTTCTGGTGTTTGGAGAACGGGAAGAGCAGCCCTCGGTTCTGCGAGTGCACTGCGATGGTTTTTGTAGAGAAAACAGCACCAGAGAGCTCAGCAGCAGCCAGGGCAGCACTGGGGAGCCGAGAGTGTCCTGACAGAGCCCCCACTGCTCCGGAGGGGCTGGAGTTTGAGAGCAGGGGGAGTAACACCCACGGTCACCCCACAGAGGCAGGGCCCTTGTCCACTGGGCCTTTATCCACTGGGCTTTTGTCCACCGGACCTTTGTCCCACTGTGTCTTTGTCCCCTGCAGAACATCTCCCGTCCCAGGACCAGGCCCCTCTACACATGGATATAACAACAGCCGATCCACAGAAAACCATCTCCAGCTCGAAGCACAGCTGAGCACCGAGAGCAGCCGGCAGTGGAACCCCTTCAGACGCAGAGATGGGATCAGAGCAGCACTGCTGTGCTGGGCTGCCCTGCAGGGACAGCCAGGAGGGGCCTGCGCATGGCTCCCTGCAGACAGATTTGCCCTGGATCCTGCACCCCTGGATATTGCAGCAGCCTTCAGACCCCAGGATTGCCCTGGGCCATAACCATGGAATCCTTCCCTCTGCAGGCTAGATCTCCTGCCTGCTGGAGGCTTTGAGGCCAGAGCACCCTCACCTGCTGCTCCCTGACCCAGGGGAGCTGTAAGTGCCCAGGGGTACAGACAGCTCCTCTGGACAACCGAGTGCTTCAGGCCAGGGCTGAGCCAGGGGAGCCTGGGTGAGTGTTTGAATTGATTCTGCTCTCCCCAGCCTTTCCCCCGAAGCCCCAGCTGCCCTCTCCTCCTGGCAGAAGGGCAAACGTTGCTCCTCTCCTATTGTGTCTGTGTGGTGTTTGCAGGGACAGCTCCAGCCAAGCTGTGTCAGTCCCTCCGCCCCTGCACTGGGCTGCAGCTGCACTGGGTTCTGAACCTGTGCTCTGTGCCTGGGAAGGAAAGCCGTTTCACCTGTTGCCATTTGTTGAAAGAAAAGGAGCTGCAGGTGTTCAGCCCTTCAGCACAGCCCTGGACAGACACACAGGCTCAGGCTGCCGCCAGTAGGGCTTTACCCTCCCTGATCTGCACCTTTCTGCCAAAGCTGAGGCTGAGCACAGCTCACACACAGACCCCTGAGGCCAGGAGACATCAGCCTTGCCAATTTTTAACCCCATTCAGCAGGGTCTTGCCCTACTCTGGCCAAGAGAAGCAGTGCTGGAGCCCCAGCAGAGCGATGGGCACAGGCAGAGAACGGGACAGGGCTCACCCTCGCTGTGCCTAGCACAGATCCTCTGGGACAGGCACCAGGCACTGCTTTGGGTGCACTATGACATTAGAGCTGCTCCACAGCCCTCCTGCAGCCCAGCATGGTGCCTGCCAGGCCAGCAGGGCTGAGCCTCCCACCTGCTCTGCCTCGCCTGCATCCTGCACAGAGCCTTGGGGATGAGGCATCCCAAGGTTCTTGTCCTGCCCGAGCCCCCGGACGGCAAACACAGCCACTCCCATCCTCACGGCATCCCTGCACCCCATCCCCACACCATCCCTACACCATCCCTGCCCTCCATCCCTGCACCCCATCCCTGCACCCCATCCCCACACCATCCCTGCACCCCATCCCTGCACCCCATCTCCACACCATCCCTGCCCTCCATCCCCACACCATTCCTGCACCCCAGCCCTACACTATCCCTGTTCGCTGCCCCAAGGGCGCCCCTGCCCTGCCTGGCTGGGGGAAGTGGGGCTGGGGGCGGCCCCGAGGGGGTCCCCGCCGCTGGCAGGGCCGGGGGCGGGCGGGGAGGGGCTGTACAAGGCTGGCAGGCATTGGGCGAGGGGCAATTGGTGCTGGAGAGCTCCTCCAATGGCTCCGCTCTTTGCTGGAGGTGGGCCCGCGGAGAGGGTCCGGTGCCTGCGTGTGAAGGTCCTGCACCTCCAGCATCTCCCTTTGTCCCTTCTGCATCTCCCTGTGCCCCTCCTGTATCTCCCTCTGCCCCTCCTGCATCTCCCGCTGCAGCTCCTGCGCCTTCATCTGCGGCTCCAGCAGTTCCGACACCTCCTCCTGCAGCTCCATCACCTCCTCCTGCGGCTCCATCACCACCTCCTGCCGCTCCAGCATCTCCACCGTGTCCCTGTGCAGCTCCCGCGCCTCCATCATCTCGGTCTGTGTTCCAGATGGACACTTTGGGCAGCGTCTCACCTACAGAGCAGCGGCTGTACCCCAGGTCTGGGGCTGGGGCTGGCTGGGAGTTGGGGTCCTGGAGCCCCCGGGGATCCCTGCTGTGCCCGGGGCAGGCAGGGATGGGCACAGGGGAGCCTCTCCCCGTGGGAGCTCGTGGGTCAGTGCCAGCCTGGGACCCCCAGCAGGAGCGGTTGGCAGTCCATGGCACGGATGTCACAGGAGGGGCTGCCAGCCAGTCTGGCCATCCCAGCCTCCTCTCTCACCCTGCAGGGAGGGTCCCTTCTGCCCTTAGCGCAGTGCTGTGCACAAAGAGCCTGCTGGTCCCGGCTCTGCATCACCCAAACCAACCCAAACCCTCCCTGGGCGCCGTGGGAGCCCTGCAGGGCAGGCTGGTCAGTGAGGGGTGGGTCATTGGCCAGGGCTGAGGGTGGCAGGGCTGGCAGGGACAGCCCTGTCCCTGCCTGGCCATGGCATCTCTCTCCTGGTGGGCACATCCCTGTGGCTGCACCCATCACCCCCAGCCCACGTGGGGTGCGCTGCCCAGAGTGAACTGATTTACTCCATTCCCTGCAGGCAGGAGCCCCTTTTGCCCCCGGAAGGGACTCCATCCTGAGCAGCTCTGTGTGTCCCCGAGGTGCTCGTGACACACCCTGGCAGAGCAGCGTGGTGGCAGCACGAGGTGTGTGGCTGTGGGACAGAGCTGAGGGCAACCTGAGCCACCGCAGCAGGTCCTGGTGGTACCTGCCTGTCCCCCCTGCTGCCTGTCCCCAGCCTCATCCCACACCAGATTCCAGGAGGAGGATTTTGCCTGCCCAGAGCTCACTGTCACTGCGGCAGTACCCACAGGAGAGGTGGCCCCAGCAAGTGACACCCATGGCGAGGCTGGGCTCTCCCTGCTGGCACCTGCCGCTCTGGGAGGGGGCTGGGATCACCAGGTGCCTCCCCAGCTGAGCAGGGACACTCCATCCTGTAGGGCTGGGCTTCTGGAAGCTGCAGACCCCAGACTGCCCTTCTCTCTTGAGTCTGCATCTGGAGGGTGACTCTTTTAGCCACCGACCTTTAATATCTCCATTTGTGGTGTGTGTGTGAGACTGCTGAGCAGGTTAAGTGCTCATTACAGCCACGATGGGCTGTGTGAGGGGAGAGCAAATCAGAGCAGGGCACAGCAAACACGGCCCTTCTGTGCCTTCCCCCACACTGTTTTTTATCTCCTTTTAACGTGTTTGTGTTTTTATTTCAGTGGATCAGCTGTCTTTTAATGGCTGGTTGTTGTTTTCTGTACTCAGAGGTGAGAAGGTGTTTTATTGTTAGTCTCTCCTGATTGGTAAAAACTTCAGTGTGGTTAAATTATTAGAAAAATCATAACTCTGAATGTCCTGACAGTGCCAGGGGAGCCTGGAGAGCTGGGGAGGCTGGGGCACGGAGGAGGGAAAGCAAAATGCAGTGATAAGAGCGTAAAACACTGATATCAGGCACTGCAGCACCTGAAATACAGGAGAAAGAAACCAAGACATTTTCCAGCTCCACTTTGCAACAGTTTATTTATTTATTGGGAATGCTTTAAAAAAACCAAACAAAAAGAGAATAGAGAAAACCAAACTGATGCACAGCCTATCACATGCTCTACGCCAGGTACACACTTGGGACTGCTCGGACTCTGGATGTGCCGTGGGTGCCAGAGCCGCGCCAGGAGGTTGGAGGTGCTTGGGACAAGGTGACACCAGACCTAAAGGTGCCCCAGGAGAGTGGCACCGGCAGCGTTGGTGCAGCTGCAGGTGCCCACATCTGCCAGAGCCCCGGTTTGTCCCCCCTGCCTGTGCCTGCAGCTTCTGGCTGACCCACAGCCCTTCCCCAGGTAAGCCTCTTGATTTTTTGGGAATTCCCCCTCCCCACACCCTCCCAGCAACCAGCACCCCTTCCAGCTCCCTCCTCCTCACCACCTCCACCCCCGTCCGCTCCTATGGGCTGAGTGGGGAAGAGGAGGGAAGGGTGGGAGGCAGCAGGGGTAGTTTTGGCCAAGGCAGCCTCTCCCCATCCAGCCCACCTGAGTCTGCAGTGGGTGCCGGTGCCTTCCCTCGGGCCGGCTCAGCACACGGAGCAGCTGTTGGTCTTGTTCATGGGCGGCCGCAGCGCCTGCTCCTTGGGCAGCGTCTCCCTCCTCTTGCAGAGCGTGGGGCTGAGCCTGCTGGGCAGGTTCGCCTGCTGCAGCAGCTCCCTGAACACCTCCAGGACGTTCTCGTTGTCCTTGGCCGACGTCTCCAGGAAGCGGCTGTTCCAGTCCAGCTCCACCAGCGACAGCGCGTCCTCCACCGGCACCTGCCGCTCGCCGCCGCTCTCCGCCTTGTTGCCGACCACCACGATGGGAGGGAACTTGTCCTCCTTCACCTCCAGGATCTCCTCCCGCAGGCTCTTGACGCTCTCGAAGGACTCGGCGTCATCCACGGCGTAGACCAGGGCGAAGGCGTCGCTGTTCTGGATTGAGAGCTTCCTCATGGCCGGGAAGGAGTAGCTGCCGCTGGTGTCCAGGATTTCCACCTTGACCGTGGCCCCGCACACCTCGTACTCCCTGCTGTGCAGCTCCTCCACCGTGCGCCGGTGCTTGGGCTCGAAGGTGTCCATCAGGAAGCGGCGGATCAGGGATGTCTTGCCCACGCCGGCGGCTCCCAGGAACACCAAGCGGACGTGGTTCTTCTCCTTCACCACCAGGGACATGGCTGGCACGGAGGGGACAGGATGCTCGGCAGCCGGTGCTCACCCCACAGGTGTCCCTGGGTGGCTGCAGCCCCGGTGTGTCCGTCTGTCCGTCCTCCCCGCGCCGGCTCAGCGCAGCCAAGGAATGTTGGTGCCACCGCTCCGCAAACTTCTCCCGCCTGCTTTGCCACGGACTCTATGCTCCCCGAGTCCAGCTCATTTTTTTATCCTGGTTCCCCTCTGCCATGTGGCACCACGCTGGCCAATCTCCGTGGCTGTGGGTGCTGGAGGAGGGAGGGCAGGGAGGGAGGAGAGCGGGGTGCTCCGGGCCAATCCGCAGAGTTCAGTCCTGGAAAGGCACCGCAGCCCCGGAGCGCGGCAGCGCTGCATTGCTGCCGGCAGCGCGGGGAGCCGGCGGCACCGCGGCACCGCCAGCTCCCCAGGGTTACCGGGAGCTGCTTGGCCTGGGCTGGCGGGCAGCGGGGACACTCGGTGACCATCCCCAGCCGTGGGGTGGCTCGTGGCCGGGGGCTGGACAGCGGCACCCGCAGCGTTCCCTGCGCGTCCCTGGGGCTGGGGACTCGTTTGCAGGCGGAGTTGCTGCGAATGTGCCCAAGTCTTCAGCGAAGCGATGAAATATTTGGCTGGAGGGGGAAAATAAGCTCTTCCGTCTGTCATAACCTTCTCATTCAGCTGTCAGTTACCCGGTGATTTTTGTGAAATATTTAACCAGAGGGGGAAATAAAATCTCCATGAAAGCGATGCACGGCGCTCTCCGGGAGCAGATGCCAGGAGCTGTGGGGCCGTGACCCTGGAGTGGAGTTGCTCTGGAGGTGCAGGCTGCCCCTTCCAGGTGTGTTTCCTCAGCACTCACCTCCCATCCCATGCTGGAGCTGTCTCAGAAGCTGATTTATGCGAAGTGCAAATACAAAGGGAACTTGCTCAGAAGTTTGACTAAGTTTGTATCCTAAATTTGGTGATGTGTAGGTTTTTGGAGCTTTAATGCTGTTGTATTTCTTTCTGTGGCCAAGTACCAGTTCCAGCATTTCGTTCTGGATTAATTTGTTCTCTCAATTACAAAATCCTTTTCACTAGAATTATTCCTGCCTCTTAATCCTTCAATTATTACACTTTAGCCATGTTAGGAGCTTTCCCAGCTAATCTTACTATCAGGAGAGCCAAGAGTTTGTATAAGGATGAGCAGAGTCCTGTCCCGGCCTCAGCCTGCTCTGGGAGAAGGGGCAGGCTGGGTCTCCAGCAGGACTGGCAATGGGATTGGTGTCCAGGGCCCCATGGCATCATCTGGTGATGCATTTCACTCACCAGCATGACACTTTCTGGGGACACTTCTGAGCCATGAGGAGATCCCAAAGGCAGTGCCAAGGACTGAGCTGTGGGAGCTGGAAGGAGCTGGGGATGCGGAAGATTGATGGCACAGCCATAGGACCTTGACAGGCTCCAGAGCAGGAGAAGGGCTGGATGAGCAGAGGGTGCTCCAAGGAAGCAGTGATGGAGTTTTGGTGCCTGGTGTGACATTGGCACCAGTGGAAATGAGGAGCCCAAGAGAGCGAGGCAGCAGGGCAGGACAAGTCATCTCAGCCAGCCTGGGGAAGCTGTTTAAAGCCAAACCCCTGTTGTTTTAATAGGAAAGAATTTGGTTAATGCTTCTTTGTGTCTGGTTTTCACGAGAGATGGAAGGGGTTTCCCACAGTCCCTCTCAGCTGCCATAGCAAAACTCCTCAGGCTCTCAGGATGTGCTGGGGGACTGTGATGCCCTCGCTGCTGCTCATTTTCCCAACATTTTGTTCCAAAGGGCCTCAAAACATGGATCTGTTCAATCTCGCAACACCCAGCGCCCCTCTCACAGGTGCAGAAATGATGCCCAGGGTGAAGGAGGAACCCATGGCAGGAGGGGTTGGGCACTCCAGGCTCCAAGCACCCCATCCTGGCTGAACCATGCCCATTCTTGCTGGCACCAGGGCCAGGAGCCAGCAGGGACACGCTGACAAATGCCAAGCAGCAATGCCATCCATGGAGGGTTTCCAAAGCCATGCTCAAGAAGGGGACCCTGGTGCTGTGGGAGCCAGGACTGAGTCACGCCATGAGCGCTGTCCTTGGGTCATTTCTGCAGAGGTGGAGCTGTCCTGCCCGGTGTGGGCAGGGTGAAGGGCCAGCCTGGGCTGGAGATGAAGATCTGTGGCAGTGTGGACACACACGGTCACACACAGAGCCAGGCTCTGCATCTCCAATGATTTTTCACATCACTTGTCTCCCCTCAGTTCTCACATCTGTGCTGCTATGGTTACCGAGAGCCTGAAAGGTTTTAAATCTCCCTCAGAGCAATGGAGGATTTCGGGGTAATCTTGTTAGGAGATGAGCAATGAATATTTCCAAAGGCCTTTTGCATGGATAGCTCGTTCTCTGTGAGCTTATGGCCCCTGACAGCAGAGAAAGCAAAGCACGGGAGGACTGAGCAGGGAAGGGAAGAGACAGGGAAGGATGAACACAGTGACTTGTTTTCCACTGCAGCCCTTTGTGCTCGGAGTAATGTCCCTAAATTCTTCTATTTTCCAAGGCTGGCCAGCTTGGGTCAGGTATTATTTTTAAAAAAATTAATTATTTCTGTCTGTGTTAACTCCAGGGAAACACTCACAGGACCTTTATGGGCACTTGGAGATGGGGACAGTGATGGATGAGCCCTGCAGGAAAGCCCTGCATCCCATGAGCTGAGCATCCATCTGCAGGAAGCCATTGGGAGGGCGAGTGGGGCTGGGGTGGCTCGTGGGAGTGCCCAGGACCCATCCCCTGTGGGATTTTGTAACCCAGGTGGAGTTTGGATCGTGCACCCGCAGGAACTGGAGCATGGCAGGGGCAGAGCCTCTGCCAGCAGTGAGCCAGAGCGTGCCCTGGGCTGTCCCCACAGGAGAGGGGACCGTGACGCCCCAGGGACAGAGGGAATGAGGGAGGGAGGCAGCGATCTGCGTGCAAGGGAGCAGGGAGGGAAAGAGCCCTGAGCAGGGCAGGGAGCAGAGCAGGCAAAGGGAAGGATGAAGGGACAGCAGCAGTGATGGGCAGGAGCTGGGACGGAGCAGGAGTGAGCTGTGGGGTGGCTCTGGGGCAGGTGGAGTCACACACCCAACGCTCACAGGCAGCTCTGGAGCAAGGGGGGCTCGGTCATCCTTACCCCAAAGCTCTGCAGGGCCAGCAGCCATGGAGCAGTGGGGCACCCCATGGGAGGGGATGGATGAGCCCCAGGGTCTCAGTCAGTGTCAGGCTCGGGCAGAGCCATCAGCTGGGCTTGGAAAGCTGGATGGTCCCTGCCCTAGCAAAGCCCCCACGGGCTGGGCAGAATTTGGCAGTCAGGACAGGGCAGTTTGGGGCAGAATGTTGGAAAATGGTGTGCGGGCTGCTGCTTCCCACCACGTGCTGCTGGGGGAGAGCTGGTGCAGGGACCAGGGAGGGCAGAGGAAGGGGCTGGAGCCCTGCTCCTGGGAAAAGCCAACAGCACTCAGGACAGGAGAAAGCCTGGGATCTGCTCCTCTCACAGGGCTCTTTGAAACTGGAAACACCCTGTGGTGCCCCTTCTGTCCCTGAACTCGCCCACGGAGCTCCACTGCTGGAGGGGCATGAATGAAGCTCTCACAAAAAAACATTCTAATGTCCTGACCAGGTTTGCAATGTTTTTTACAAGCATTCATTTTTATTTCACTTGCAAGCACTTGTTTGGTGCCTTAAAGTGATTGAGAGAGGGGGAATCCAAAAGAGCCCAGGACACCTTCCCACAGGCCGCGTGCTCCCCAGCTCTGCTGCTGCTCCGGGATGTGAGAAGGACAATTTGCAGGGTCAGGAACAGCCCATGCTGTGCCCCACGTGCTGTGGGGAGCTCACATCTCACGCTCGGCTGTCACAGCTCAGAGGGAACGGCAGCTCCGGTGTTCCCAGCGCTGGAGCTGCTGGTGCCGGGCACTGCTCCAGTCCCAGACACGGTGCCCCAGATCAGCACTGGGTGTCACCATGGGGTGACAGGAGCCCTGGGCCTGGCCCGCTGCTGGCAGGCACTGAAGCATCGCTGTAATGTGGTGGTGAAAGGTTTGCAGCACCATGACACATTCCCAGGAGCCTGAGCCAGATTCTGGAAGCTGCTGGGGCTGGGGCAGCGCTGGCTGCTGTGAGGGCACCCAGTGCCTCAGCACCCTGTGCCTCTGCACCCCGGAACAGGACACGGGGACACCGAACACAGCCTGGGGGGACATTGCCACCTGCACCACCCGCTCGTGCCTCTGGTCCCGTTCCTGCCCATGGATAATTCCCGGTGGACACAAGGGCCGGGGTTTTGTGGTGTCCCCGCTGAGGTGCTGCTGAGGAAGTGGGCACCAATGGGGACCCCCAGTGACACCATGTGCCCTGCCTGTGTGTCCCCAGCTGCTGCCATCACCGCAGGCTGTGCCTGGCCGGGATGAGCCATCGCTTCTCCCACCTGGAACGAGCTCTGGATGGGAGACCAGGAGGAGACAGGGGAGGGGAGGAGAAGCTGCTGCTGCCTTGGGCAGGGCAAAGGGCCAGCCCGGGCTGTGCGAGACAGAGGAAGCGACAGAGGCAGGTCCTCCCCGCGGCCAGGGGACAGCCAGCGGCACCCGAGAGGGTTAAACCTGCCTGTGGCGGAGATTAAATCCGAGTGGCCTTTGGTTTAGCGACAGGTGAAAGCAGAAACCCGAACCCTGGAGCTCCCAGCGCAGTTCGGAGGGGCCGCAGCCCTCCCGCGGCGGAGATGGATCAGCCCCGGCGCTGCTCCCGTCGGGAACAGCCGGCGCCGCTCGGATCCTGTTCCCGGCGCGGGGCACCTGCCGCTCCGCCAGGGGAAAGCCCTGTTTGGGGGTCCCGGGGGTGCTAGAGAGGGTCACACAGTCCTGCCTGGTGACCCTCAGTGCCAGCTGGGCTCAGGGGCAGGAGGCTGAGGTGTGCCCACAGCCCGGACCGGGTGTCAGTGGGGAGGGAGGACAGTGGGGCTGGGTTTGGGATGCTCCGGTGCCATTGGAGGTGTGCGAGGAGATCCCTGCGGGCATCACTGAGTCCTCATCATCAGCTGAATCCTCATGGCACATCCTGCTGATCCAGCTCACAGCCAGGCTCGCGGAAACCAATGTCACCTGCGGTGCCACCAGCAAGGCAGCTCAGCCCCTGTGACACCCAGTTTGAGGCACAGGGGCACTGGGAGCTGGCCCTGGCACGGGTGACCTCCCCTCATCCCTCCTCCAGGTGATGTCTGCCATGCCAGAAGCCATCTGGGGTTTGAGACCCCACCCTGACCCCAGCCCGTTTCCTGTCACAGCCCTGCAGGGAACCACGGACAGCCTGTACTAAACCACCTCGGGTAACCAAATCCACTCTCCCCGTAAACAAATACCTTGCCGAGGACTAAAGGGATTTAGTGTAGCTGTTCTCAGGCTCAGAGGAGTTTCTATAACATCTCTTATCTTGCTCTGGCTGGGATTATTGGCTGCAGCAAAGAGCTCGCCTCTGCTCGGGCCACCGACACGGCTTTTCTTTGGGTGACACGGGGTGACACGGCAGAGCTCTCAGGTCGGCAGGAGATGAACTGGGTGATGCTGAGGTCTCCTGGGGGACCGAGGGGGAGCAGAGCCCCAGCCCAGCCCATTCTGCAGCAGGCTCCAGTGGCCCCAGTGCAAGGGCATCGAGGAGGGAAGCCCAGACCTTAACCTTTCTAGATGCAAGATATGGCTTCACATCAGTGCTGATCCACCTGGAGACATGAAAGACTGAGGGCTGTTAAAAGGTACATGGGCAGACAGTCTGAGCCAGTTCTCTGCACACTGCTCTGAGCGGGACTGAGCCTCCTCCATGTGGGATTGAACCCCGAGCCTCCTCCTCGCAGGGCCATAGCCCAAAGGCAGTGGTGCACGGGCTGAGGACATGCTGACGTTCCCTCCTCCGCATGGGACTGAACCCTGAGCCTCCTCCATGTGGGACAGAGCCTCCTCCACATGGGATTGAACCCTGAACCTCCTCCTCGCAGGGTCATAGCCCAAAGGCAGTGGTGCACGGACTGGGGATGTGTTGACATTCCCTTCTCCATGTGGGATTGAGCCCTGAGCCTCCTTCACATGGGACTGAACCCTGAGCCTCTTCCATATGGGGCTGAGCCTCCTCCATGTGGGGCTGAACCCTGAGCCTTCTCCACATGGGATTGAACCCTGAGCCTCCTCCATGTGGGACAGAGCCTCCTCCACATGGGATTGAACCCTGAACCTCCTCCTCGCAGGGTCATAGCCCAAAGGCAGTGGTGCACGGACTGAGGACATGCTGACGTTCCCTCCTCCGCATGGGACTGAACCCCGAGCCTCCTCCATGTGGGATTGAACCCCAAGCCTCCTCCTCACAGGGTCGTAGCCCAAAGGCAGTGGTGCATGGGCTGGGCTCAGGCAGGATGCTGTGCCCATCCCTCCCTTCAGCCTTGGCCACTGAGGTTAAATCAGCGCAGGCAGGGACAGGAGGCTCTGGCTGTCTGGCTGATGCCACTGTAGGCATGAAAACCCCAAAGCAAGACTTTGCTGTCCTGGGTTCAGGGTACAAGTGGGGAAGGGGAGGGAGGGGAGCCAGGGGCAGGTGGGAGAACAGGGATGCTGACAGATCAGTGGGGTTGAATGTGAGCGAGGAAGGAAAAGAAATGGTACAAAGTGTAACAGCGTTCACTGGGGCAGGATTGCAGGGCTGAGCCTGGCCATGCATCCCTGGATGACTGATACAAGTCCTAAAGGCAAGGGATTTCCAGGAGAAAAATGGCAAATGAGGTAAGAACATCCCTGACATTCATCACAGGGTCCTGCTGTTGTCCAAGAAACTGAAATGTGAAGAGAGGAGTTTCTCTAAAGCTCAGAGAAATCCTGGCTCCCTCGAGGGATGGCTGGAGTGGTTTGAGGGGCCCAGAGTGGGTGTGTGGCTTCTCATGGCACTGTCAGAAGATGGGATCTTCAGCAGATCCACAGCATTAGCACAAGGTGCAGTGGGGTCTGGAGCTGGGAGGAGATGCCCAAGACCCCAAATTCAGGAGACTGGGGCACAGGAGGGAGTGTGCCTCCATCCAAGGTGCTCCTGCAGCCCAGACTGGCCAGGATCCCTCTCAGCCAGGCTGTCACCGAGGCTGTCAGGGACACTGCAGCCACCACCACACCTCGGCTCAGCTCCCAGCAGCTGGGCTGTGCTCCTGCCTGGAGCAGTGCTGCCAGCCGAGCCTCCCCTGCCCAGTCCTGCTGGGAGCAGCGCTCCATGCCATGCAAAGCCAGGCAGATGTGATGCTCTCGCCCTGAAAACAAAATGCCTCTTTTTTTTTCCTTTCCAGAATGTCTGAAAATGTCATGTTGTAAACATCCCCCAGTGCTCTGCCTGCCCAGGGCTGCCTGGCACTGCCCGTGGGGGCCCTTCCCCGCTCACTGCATGGCCTTGACTCCCTGGGCTTTCATGCCACAGTTCCCAACTCTTTCCCCAGTGACTTCTTGTCCTTAAATGACCAAATAAACTTCACATGATGGGGCAGAAGTGACCTTAGTGTTGTCCTGGATCTGAGCTGATTATTGCCCTAGACACGCTCGTGGTCAAACTGCTCCTTCCTTTCCAGGGCAGAAGCAAAGGACGGATCTAGCCAAAAGCAAGGTTAGAATAAAATGAGGTTTGCATCCATTTTACAGGGCAGTTTGATGGTCCCCATGCATGTCCCAGGCCCTGCAGTGTGGGCTGCATGCCCTGCGAGCTGGGGGACAGGGTGGCAGCTCCTGACTGCAGCCCTCAGCTGTGGAGGCTCAGCATTTCGGCTGCCCCCAAAACCTCTCCTCTCTTGGGTTCAGAGGAGGAAACCTCTGCCCACCCCCACTCCCCGCCAGCCCCTGGCCGACGCCACTGTCACCCTAAGAGCTCCTGACAGCCCCGCTCGGGCAGCTCGCGCAGCTCCGCAGCCTCTGCCGGGGGCTCCGGCGCAGCCGCCGCCTGTCAGGACATCTCATCTTCGTGACAGATTCCCTGTCGGGGCCGATCAGCAGCAGCAGGGCCTGGCTGTGCCCAGGGGCATTGCCCTGCTGAGCCCCTGCCCGCCCAGCTCTGTGCTGGCTCCCAAATTCTGGCGGCCATCAGCTCTCGAGCTTTTGGGTTCTCCAGGTTTTTGCTTGGAAGGAATCCAAGCGGTGCTGGGGAGCCGTGAACAGAACCTTGCCCTGGCTGCCCGCGGCTGGAGTCTCGCCGCGGTGGGTCTCTCCCCGCCCTGAATGATGAGCTGGGCCATGTCTCAGCTTTGCAGGATGCTCCAGCCACCTGTGAGCCTGCTCCAGTGCCCTCCTGGGACGGGTAATGGAGCAAGGACATCCCTCTGCGAGCAGAGACATTGGGGACTGTCCCCAGCAGGACAGGCTGCCAGCTGAGCCAGGAGGAGTGACCAGAGAGTCATAGAATTGTGGAACTGTAGACCCATGGGGTCACAGAATGGGTGGGGCTGGTAGGAACCCCACAGATCTTGTTTCAACCTCCTGCCATGGCCACCCACTAGATCAGGTGCTCCAGGTGATGGTCTGGGACTGAAAGATGAAGAACACGAAGTCACATTGGCAGGAGGGGAGTGGAGGGCAGGGGGCATTGCCAGCCTGGGGATATTGAAGGAAATGGGGGCTCCGTGCTCCCCTCCCTGCAGGGCTGGAGGGAATGGCTGGAGGGAATGGTATCAGAGCTGTCCCCAAGTGCCTGAGCAGAGCTCTGTGGCTCTTCCCTGGCTCTGAAGCTGGGGAATGATGTGCACTTCCATCAGCCTTCTCCAGCAATGGTGTGAAGCAGAGACGAGCTGGCAGGGGTAGCTTACCCTGTGCAGATGTTTTATGCTCAAATTCAGGTCTCATTTCTGTCAAGGCCAGCGTGGCTCCACTGGCACCGCAAGGGAGGGGATCTGCTCTAACACCGGGACCTGGGTACCTCTTCCCACCTTCCAGGCGGAGCCATGGGTCAGCCAGGTCCTCCCAAGCCCCCCGCCTGCATTTTCCTTGTGCAGTGACCTGTGTGGGAGCTCCTGTGCTACCCTCCTCTCCCTTCCTGCAGCGCTGGGAACAATCGGCTGTATTTACCCAGCGCTGATGGATGTGGCTCCTTGTGCTGGCACTGGCCAAGTTCCTTCTGGTCTCACAGCAGGGATGTGGGAAGGGAAAACTCCCAGCCTTCAATCCACAGCTCCAGCTCCTTGGATCCATCCCTCCAGCCAAGCACTGCAGGCTGGGCAGGGAGCTGCTAAAAACCTCCACAGGAGCTGCTGCAAGGGTGGACAGCTGAGATTTGTTTTTACAAGGTAAACTGAGGCAAGGAGGGTGAAGCATTGCTGTGTCCCCTCCTCCTGGAGCAGCTTCTCTGGAGGTGAAAATAAAAATGCAAAGCTGCAGAATGCCAACTGTCCCCTGGGCTGCAGTGGAGAGACATCCCCAGGGGCTGCCAGCTGGGACTGGACCTCACTGCCCCCAACAATGCTCCCCACTGCCCCTCGATGCTCCCCACTGTCCCCCAACACCCCTCACTGCCTTGACCTGCTGGGGGAAGTGGGGATGGCCTGCTGGACCAGCTCTGTACTGGTCCCCTGGTCCCGTCCACACTCAGCACTGGCACCTCTGGAGAATCTGCTCCAGCTCAGGGAAGATCAGAGAAGCAAATGCCAGGGGTAACCTCTGAGTAAGCAGGTCTGTGGAAGTGTCCCTGCCCACGGCAGAGGGCTGGAACTAGATGAGCTTTGAGGATCCTTCCTACACAAACCAGACTGTGATTCCGTAAACAGGGGCTGTGGTGGGGGCTCTGGGGGCAGGCCCACACTGGTAAAGCATTTTCCTGGGATGGACAGGTAGAAAAAAACCCATGACAACAATAAATACAGATGCAACAGGCAGAAACCCCCATGATTTCATTTCCCAGAGCTGACTGCCATTCCAGCCTGCCCTCTGCACAGCAACCCAGTTCCCTCCAGAATCATCCTATTTCCCAGGGCGATGGCTGTGAGTCACTGGAGCCAGGGAGGAGAGCAGGAAGGATCCTGCAATATGGACAGGCAGATCCCAGGATATGGGCAGGCAGTGTCCCGGGGTATGGACAAGCAGTGTCCCGGGATTTGGACAGGCAGTGTCCCAGCATATGGATGGACAGGCAGTATCCTGGAATTTGGACAGGCAGATCCTGGGATTTGGACAGGCATTATCCTGGGATATGGACAGGCAGTGTGCCAGGATTTGGACAGACAGCATCCCGAGATATGGACAGGCAGTGTCCCGGGATATGGATAGGCATTGTCCCGGGATTTGGACAGGTGGTGTCCTGGGATTTGGACAGGCAGCATCCCGGGATTTGGACAGGCAGATCCCTGGATTTGGACAGGCAGTGTCCCGGGATTTGGACAGACAGCTCCCGCCGCTCTTGCCGGGTCTGACGCCGAGCTGTGACAGCCCGAGCCTTGCTTTTGGATCCGGGAACCCCTCCCAGTGCCCGCGGCTGTCACGAAAGCTCTCAGCAGGTCCCACAGCACGGCCACCCCCACGGGCAACCCCAGCCCCTGCAGAGCCACCGCCAGTGAGTGGCTCAGCCCAGCCCAGCCCAGCTCAGCTTGTTTGCTAGGGAAGAACGATCCAGACGGAGCCATTCCTTCAAAGATGCCGCAGTTCGTCACTCTGTCACATCCATGCGGCGCTGAGGCAGCGCCATGAAGCAGAAATGACACGTTGTGGCAGCTGACATCTCCAGGAAGGGTTTAGCATGAAGACAAACCGAGCCCACGGTGAGCTCATGCTCCCGAGCTGCCTCCCCCCGGTGCCCAGGCCGCTCGGGATGCCCAACCAGCAGCGAACAAAGGCGAGGCTTTGTCCTGGCTCCGAGTGACAGCGCCAGCGGTGCGGGGTGACCTGACACTGCCAGATGTGTTTGGCAATCCTCTGGCTCGTAAATCGGACTTGCTGCCGCCGTGTCACGCTCCAGATGGCACAGAATGTGCGCAGGGGGGCACGGGGAGCCTCAGGCTGGGTGTGGCATCTGCTCCTGCCTTCAGGTGGGCTGGGATAAAGGAGTGTTTCAGGGCTGTGCTCTCCTGTGAGTGTTTGCACACACTGGGGGTGTTTGGGGCGGGTTTGCAAAATAAAACCCCAATTGCGAAGCCACGGGGTCAGCGCTGAGCAAAGGCAGGACAAGGCACCCTGCAGAGGGATGCCCTCAGCTTCCAGACACTTCTCACTGCTGCCTGCTCCATCCTGCTTTGTTTGAAGCCCACGGCCTCCATTTTTCCCCCCATAAATGTATTTTTATGTGCACGGCAGGTACAGGACCCCTGTAAAGCTCATGTTTGAAGAGATGGCTGCTGTCCTCCCCACCCAGCACAGGGAGGGCAGCCTGGGGAGGGCTGCTCTGCCCGGGGAGGGATGCTGCTGGCAGGACCTCACTGCCTGAGCCCCTGGGAGCCTGCACTTTAAAAGGCATTAAGTCCTTGCAAAGAGGGTCTGCTGGAGCTCAGGAAAAGCACTCCCATTTTCAGGGGGTTCAATTTGCCCTGATCAGTCTGGCACTGGTTCAGCTCCATTGTACCCCTGCCCTCAGCTCCAAGCTGGAAACACTTTTGGAAGCACTTTCCATGGAGCTGCAAACCACAGACAGCTGGAATTTATGGCTTTGCCCTCCCCAAAAAAGGAGCCCAAAGCTCGTGGGATGAAGGGGGCAGTTCTTCCCCTTGCTCTGCCTTCCCTGGCGAGGTTTGGGCTCTGCAGGGCCCTGCCAGCAGTGCTGCCTCAGCCTGACCCAGTGGCACCTCCAGCTGCCGTGGGGGCTCCCTGGGGCTGCCAGCACTGCAGGATCCAGCAGCTTGTGACATCCCTGGCCTGACTCAGAGCCCCCAGGCCTGCTCCATCCCCATCCGACCCTGCCCACCCAGCGATGTCCACCTCTCCTGGCCCTGCTGCGGGAGGTCAGTGTATGTGTGCTGGATGTCACTCCAGGTCCCCACAGCCTTTCTCTTTGTCCCCACTGGGCTCCTTGGGCTGGTTTCTCATCCAGGCAGCTCATCCTTAGGGGTGTCAGTGCTGCTGCTGGGGCTGGGCTGGAGGAGAGGGTGATGGTGTCTCCTGGCCACTCTCCACCAAGAACCCTGGGGTGACTGCAGGCACCACCACTCCCCAGAACAACAAAAATTCCAGCAGCTTTTCAAGAACTTGGTGCTGTGTGTCTTCCCCTGACCTGCTTCATTCCCCCTCCCCCTTGCTAATTAACTCTCATCCCCTCCTCATTATCCAGCAGCTCCACACCAGGTCCTGTGCCAGGCTCTGTGCAAGTCCCAGCAGTCCATCCCCAGTCCATCCCTGGCCGCCAGGACAGAGCCCTGCTCCCCCAGGAGTGGCCCAGCACCATTCCCAGGATGCTATTCCAGACCCACAGCTCTAACTCACTCTGCCCCTAGCCAGGGCAACCTCAGAGGGCAAAGCAAAACAAACCTGGACCAGCATTGCAGCCCTGGAGCCTGAACTCGTTTGTTCCTCTGTTTGAGGAGGCAAAGCCCCAGCAGTGTTGATGTCTCATGCTCTGGGATCCCTCCCCACACCTCCCCAGCAGCACCATGTCCCACGGGGGAAGGGCCTGGAGATGTATCCTGCAGGACAAATGCACCAGGAGGGGTGGCTGGGCCAGTGTGGTGTGTTTGCCCTCACAGCAGTGCCCCACTGGTCCCAGGGTGGGGTGATCTGGTGGTGCCTGCGGCTCTCACAGAGTGCCAGCCCCACTGTGGGCTTGGGATGCTCCAGCTCCAACCTCTCCCAGAGTTCTGGGCAGCAGCACAAGCCCCTGCTTGCCAAAATCCTGCCTCATTCCAGGTGGGGAAAGCTGCTGTTTGCACCTGGAGAGGTCTCCCTGTCCCAGCGAAGCAATTTGCCATTCCTCCTCCTCCTCAGTTCTTTGCAGCTCCTCTCAGCAGCAGCCAGGGCCCGGGAGGCGAGTGGAGAAAAGGCTCCCTCCTCTCTGAGGCACAGCAGAGCATCAAATATCTTCAAAGAGAATTGCTCAGGCAGATGCACCCCTCGGATGCTGATGGTCCTGCGGGGCCCCGGGAGCTGTAGCTCTGCTGGGGTGAGTAGGGGAGTGTTACTGGGTGAACTGGAGGGGCCCAGTGACCTTGCCCTGGGTGATGTCCCTGCCAGTGCTGGGCAGAGCCAGCCCTCCACGAAGGGAGCTCACATGATCCTCCCCTGCTTCCTTTCACGTTAAGTTCTTGTGAAGGATGAATAAACAGCCGCTCCGAGGCTGCCCAAGGCTGGCTCAGGGCAGCAGTGGCATCATGTCACTGTGTCCTGGCTGCTCTTGGGGGAGGGATGCAGGCAGGGCTGCTGCACAGGGGCTGCTGGGATGGGTGATGGAGACATGGGCCAGCATTTTCCTCGCTCAGGAAAGAGGGTTTTTTAAGGGATACGTGTGGAAGGCAGCCTCCATCTGCAGCTGGCTCCTGTGTGGGGTCAGAGCTGCCCTGGGAGTGTTCATCCCCAAAGGGACTCATGTCCAGCAAGGAAAATCTTCTGGCTGCTTTGCTTGGGTGTCGATGGGTGCTGGGGTCCTGCAGGGCCCCCACCCCCAGCCGTGCTGGCTCTAGGGCAGGGTTGAACCCAGAGTGAGCTCATGGGGTTGGGCTGATGCCGTGGCCAAGTGACATTGCCACAGCATGGCCTGGGAACTTTGTCCCTTTGTCCTGGCGGGTCCCTGGGCAGCCTCACCCCTGGGGACAGCGAGCTCTGGAGCCAGGCAGGGGCTGCACCCAGGGCTGGGATGTGGCGAACCCAGTACAATCCGGGAGGGGAGAAGGTCTGTGGGAACTGTTCTGGACCATCCCTCAGTGCCTGGGGAGGGATTCAGGGAAATCGCTGGAGCAGGCACAGCCTGTTAGGGCTGTATCCCACAGCCCCTGTCCTGCACATGGGGCAGACGGGCTCTGCAGGGCCCGGGCTGTGGCTGGGGCTGTGGGGCCTCTCCAGCCTGGAGGGAACGGCAGAAGCTTCAAGGAGGGATGCACTGACCTGCCCATCACTGCCAGGAGCTGGCAGTGCCAGTGCCAGTGCCAGCCACGGAGAGGAGCAGGTCCTGCCCTCCCTGTCTGCCCCACACGTTTTGGGCCTGAGACCCCTCCAGCCCCTTTGCTGCTGTTTCAGCACCTGCAGAGAGGCAGTACAATAATGAATGTTATTATAATAACTATGCAAAGGCAAAAATGCTTGAGATAAATTTTGTTTTGCCATGCCTTCAAGGCTCCTTTTTGGGAGACCTTGCATTTTCAGCTCCCATTTTTTCACTGGGCTGTTCCTCTTCTCATCTCCCGTTCCCTGGTGAAATCCTGCTCATAATTAAAACTCAATGTTTGGATACAGCCCATTGCAGCTCGTGGGCCAGTTCATGCTGGAGCCAAGGAACAAGCAGGGTATTTTTTCACTTCTACAGAGTTTCTCCCAGCAGATCCTCAAAGGTTTTCTCCAGTGGTGATTAACTTTCTCAGGACTCTTGGGAGATGGTGACTGCTCAGGAAGATTCTCAGCAGTGGGAGAGCAAACCAGGATGGTTTTTTCACCTAGAGGACAGTGGAGCATCCTCTGAGATGTGCAAGGCACAGGGAGAGGCTCGTGGGGGGCTGGGGGTGTCCTGTGGTGGGCCTGGAGTGGCGGCTGCTCTGTGCACGACACACTGTCCTTCCTGGGGACATTCCGGAGGGTCCCCTGCCCAGTTTGTGGCTCCCAGTATGGACCAGTGCCCCGGAGCAGCAGAGCCCGGGGACCGGGGCAGCCCCAGCTCTGCGCCGTGCTCCTGGCACAAGGGACAGTGTCCCCTTTTGTACCAGGGACAGTGTCCCCCGTGGCATCAGGGACAGTGTCCCCCTTGGTTCCAGGGACTGTGTCCCCCTTGGTTCCAGGGACAGTGTCCCCCGTGGCAGCAGGGACAGCAGGGACAGTGTGCCCCTTGGTTCCAGGGACAGTGTCCCCCGTGGCAGCAGGGACAGCGGGGACAATGTCCCCCGGCAGCGCGGGTGCCCGGGGCCGTGCGCGGGCTGCTGGCACCATCTAGTGGGGTTTGTGGCGGCCCGGCCGTGCCGCGGCCACCCGTGTCCCTGCCCTGTCCCCAGGGCACCTCCTCTGGGTCCGGGGCCAGAGGAGGGTCTGGGTCTCCCCCAGGCCTTTGCCCTCAGTCCCCTGGCTCTACACTCCGGGCTTGGCTGGGTGGGTTTGAGCCCCCGTGGGTGCCCCCCGGTGACAGAGGTGACAGGCAGTGGATTTGGGGGCACAAGGGGCTGCCTGCAGAGCTGGGACCCCTCTGGACCGGCTCAGCATCACCCTGCTCATCCCAGGGCTGGGAGCCCCCATGGGGTCTGAGGGGTCAGCAGGGGACACGGGGCTATGGGGTGACATCTGGGTGAGCCACTGACCCCACACAGTGGATCCAGCAGCCGAGAGCCCCCGACCCTGGGCTGGGCCATGGATCTGCCCCAGCGCAGCCCCGAGCAGGCTGGGGTCACACAGGGCCCCCCTGCACTTGCTCCGAGTGGGATGAGCTCAGCAGTGGTGGCAGGGAAGGGAATAAAGGAAATACAAGGTCCAAAATCCCCACATTCCACTTCTCAGCATCCGAACTCTTACACCAGCATGAGTTAGCGAAATAAAAGAAGTGCTTTCCTACTCTTCCAAGAAAATCCAGGAGATGGCAAATTTTTTTTTTAGAGCCTGAACAGTGCTGGCTGCTGATGGCTCTGGAAAGTCAGCCACAATCTGACACTTCGGCTGGGGATTGCCTCTCCTGGCACATTAAGCAGCCCCCGCCCTGGGAAGGAGCTTCCTGGGATGCTGTGCAGCCCCCGGGGAGCTGGGACAGCAGGGACATGCAGGATGGGCTGGCACAGCACAGGGCCCTGTGGCACCAGGGCTCCGTGTGACCCTGCCCTGTGCATCCTGCCCTGCCTGGGTGCTCCCAGGATGACTGAAATCATTTTCCCATCACCATTTAAACTTTCCTGCCTACACCAAGCAGGGAATTAGCCCACCCTGTGAAGTGATGGAAGAGCAGACGGTCCTGGCTGCTCCTGCAGGGAGTGACTGTGCTGCTGTTGGGGCAGGGAGGCAGGGCCAGCTCCTGCTCCAGCAGGACGGATGCACAGGGAGAATGGGGAATGGCCGTTCAGGATCCTGCACTTGGGGTGACTGAGAATTTATGGCCTCACCAGCAAGTCAAGGTTGCAGGTGGAGAGACCTGGGGAACAGGGAGAGCCCTCAGCTTTGTGGGGAGGTAGGGGATGCAGGTGGAAGAAAACCAGGTGAAAGTTCTTCCAGGCATTTTGCTTTGCCTCACAAAAATCCACATTTAAAAAAACCCAACCAAACAAACCCAACCCACACATTTCAACCAGGCTGACACCTTTCCCAGGAGAGCTGTTTGGTGGAGCAGCCCTGGCCTGCACCGTTACCATCTGCCCAGCTCCAGGGGCTGAGGCTCAGGTTTATTTGATTGCCATTTTAGAGAGGGGCACAGAGGCAGCTCCCCCAGCCCTCCAGGCATGGCCCAGCTGAGCAGCAGAGCCATCTCCTTGTGCAGCACCTTCTCAAGGACTGCTGCACTCAGGAAGGTCCTGAGCAGCAGAAAGCTGGTCCATCATCATGATGTGCTGGCATAGAAATACTGACCACATGTTAGAGCTTGAAGTAGGTCAGGCAGCCATCTGGTCTTGCTGACAGACCTCCATGACCATCGTTAAAGATTCTCATTTATAGAAACTTCACAGCTTGGACCAAATTTGAAAGACGGACCACGAACACGTTGCAGACTCTGCTGCAGCTCCAGGAGTTAGAAAACCCACAGTGTGACATTTATTGGCTCCTGTTTTTAAAATAGCTGGAGCTTAGTCTACTTCTACTAATTAAAAACCTTCATTTCCTGAGTGTGACTGTCTCGGCCTCCTGCCCGAGGTGTCAGTGCTGGGGGCAGCCAAGGAGCCCATCCCTCACCCAGCACCGCAGACCTGAATCCAGCACATAAAATAACCTGGAAGCTTTGCAGCAGATGAATGAAATAAAGAGACTGCCCCCTTTTTTTTTTTTTTTTTCCAAACAGTTCACATTTATTGATAACAATAAAAAAATCTTTTAAAGACTATCTGTATTTTATTACCAAGAATGAGGTATTATGTATACAAAACATTTACAGAATTTGATATGCAGTTCATGAGGAGGGACAGGGAAGTGAAGGACACTGGTAACAGGAAAGGTGCCAACAGAAGAGTCATTGGCTGCGAGAAGGAAGAGCAATATCACACAAAGAAAGATGAGGGTATGGGATATTAATTAGTCAGACTGCAGTGATCAAGTCATATTGCCACAGCACTTTGCTTAGAGGAAGATTAACTATTGTTTTTCTGGATTTTTATCTCCCCGGCGGTTTGTGCTGTCATGTGCTTTGAGCTCTAAAAGATGTGTTAAGATCAACAGCAGGAAAAACCCAAAGTGCCATTTTTGAGCCAGCTCAAGTGAAAAACAAAAATATAGATCTTCAGACTTGAAAAGGGACTGCAACTCAAAAAGGTCTACAAAGCCAGACACCTCTGGACAGATGTGGAGTGTTGAATGGAGCAGATTCTTTACAGTTGTCAGCAAAATCACCATCTGAGAGAGAGAGAGAGAGAGAGAGAGAAAGGGGACCATCTTCAGCCCTTTCAGCCTGCTGAATGGGAAGAAATGCCGTGAGTGTCAGCAGGTGAACCTCACTGTGCTCCAGCTGCACTCCCTGTGCTGGGAACACTGCAATACAGGGTCCTGGTGTCAGGAATGTGGGCAGAGCTCCCGGGAGCAGCCCTGCAGCCCCAGCCTGCGCACGGCTGCTGTGCAGACACTGAGTGGGAGCTGTGCGACACCACAGCAGTGACCTGTCTCACACAACAGCCTACTCTGGCAGCCTAAGTAACAGCCTAACCTCCATCTTCAACTTCTGAGTCCTAAAAAAGCTCCAAAACAGACCAGTTTGGTTCATCTAAGGAGGCTGGTCTCTCCTCGCAGCACCTCTCTTACTAAAATACCTGTCAGCTCTGCCACGTGCCACAGCCACAACAGGGCTGCAGCAGAGCTGCTGGCAGGGGCCTGTCACCTCCCTCTCAGGAACTCTGCAGGCATAAAAAAGCTTTACCCGAGTTCAGAACCAGCTTTCCTCAGGCAGGGGATCCAGAATCTTGAGTGAGTTCTGCTTTCCAAGAGCAAGACCTCTGTAAACTCCACGACTTTGCCAAGCCAGAGCCTCGCCAGAGTCCCTAGCAGGGACTGCAGCCACTACAGAAGCTCCTTGTGCCTGCATAGATAATTTTGCTCTAGAAGGGTAAGGAAATGCCAAGCAGGGTCTAACTGTGCATATCCTGCTGCATTTCAGACCAAAATCTTCTCTGGTCCACTGCCAGGTGTGATCTGGTTGTCTGACAGTTCAGTCTTTGGAGCCTTTTGCTGTGCATAAAGAGAGGGCTCGAGGGGGACGAACACCTGGACAGAGTCCAGCAAGAGTCCAACCTCTGCCTGGGAAACAGGGACAAAATCCCAAATGCAGGTTACCTCTGGCAGTGGCAGCAGTGAAAATGGTGAAGAAAACCCTAAGTGCAGCTTCTGCTGTATCACTCAGAGGGAAGATCCCTGTGCTCCCTGCCCACACGAAGGCTGATCAGAACTCAGGTGCTCTGTTTCTGCTGGGCACAGAGAGGGACAGCAGGCCCCAGGGGAAGAGAAGTGCTCAGGAAGGATGAAGGTGAAGCCACACCTCCTTCAGACTGATTCAAGCAGCAAGCTCTGCATAAATTCCTGACAAGAGAATCTCAGTAAAATCAATTGACTTGCAATGTACTAAAGAAGCGGAGTGAAGCTCCAGCACAGAGCTGGGAACAATGCTCAGAGCAGCTCTGGAGGAGCCCAGTGTGACACAGTGAGGGAGAGCCTGCTCTCTGCTTCTCTCTCTGCAGTGCTCCAAGCACAAATCCAAGGGAAGAATGAATTGCTTTAACCCATCAAGACCCAGAGCTCAAATTCCCCAGAAATGTGCTCATACAAAAAGTATATTTAGTGTTACAGCGTGGCCACAGCTCTGTGGGCATGCTTTGAAAAAAATGGACTCACAAAGTCAAGTATCCAGCAACTGCTGTTCTTTGTCTCGGACATCATTAGTGGCAATGGGAGAACAGTTTGCAGCACTGGAAGATCACAGGGGATTTCTCAGGATGGCAAGGAATGTCCTGACAGGAGACTTGCAGTTGATCTCTAATGCACTATGGAGCATTTTTGGTAGGGTTTTTCTTTTTTTGCTTTTTAACATCTACATAGTTAAAAAAAAAATTCATTCTTAACTGATGCACTGGTTGTTTTTCCTTTTCAGTAAGAGCCCTTGTGTTCAGAGTTAGGATTTGTGCAAGCGCACTTGCAAAAATATTTATGGCTGAGTCAGGAAAAAGGGTTAAAGTTAAGAGACAAGCTGTTGGATCTAACAAAGACCAAAACCACTAAGTGTAAAATTCAAACAGCTACTTTACTATCTATAAAAGGCTTTTTGGGGTGGGGTTTTTTTGCACAATTGCCAGTTGAATATGCTGTATTGCAGTCAGCTGCCACGGGCGAGGGTCCAGCCATCACATCCATTTGCTTTTCAGCTGTTGTGGCACTACCTGGAAATCATGGAGCTGGAATGGGACTGGCTAGAGGAGGTGGTGGCAGCACTGAGCTGGGAGAATCCGCTGTGGCTTGATTCAAGGCTGGTCATAGAACCCCTGCAGGAAAAAAAAAAGCAAGCAGTTTTAACCATCAGAACACATGAAGACTTTGATTTTTGCTCTGTATCTATATTGTATCTGTTTGCACACTGAATAAAAAGTAAGTAACAGTTTTGGTGCAGATACTCAAATGCTTTTCTGCCTCAACACATAAAATAATGAGGACACTGCATCTCTTTCAAAATTACCAGTGCTGTTCAAAGAGACAGAGATTTCATTTCAGTCAGTTTTATCCACTGGCAGGAAATTAAATTGAACAACTGGAATTTGAATTGCAGCCCCTTCTACAGGACAACCTGCCACACCTAACAAGCTTTCAAAACAAAGTGAGCAGTGATAATTACTAGATAACTAATTAACCCGTTTTATACGTTAGTTGCCCTCAGTGCAACTTTTTAAGGCCCTCACAGTTCACTTGTATTTAGGTGAAGTCGACACTGACTTGATCATCTAAATATCAGCAAGGTTTGTCATTGGCTGACCCTGGCCAGACATACCTGAAATCTTCAGATCCTATCACTTCTGTATAGTACATCACTTTACATTTGTGAGAGGACACCTGTAGAGATGCCAACACATCATCCACACGAGGCAGGTTGGTTGTAGCACAGGCAGGCATGCTGTGGAATTTCCACTGTAAAATGTAGAAGCCAGGCCACCTGGTCACGTGGGAGCCCTGCAAGCAGACACAACAAAAATCAAAAATTAACTTGGTTAATAGAAACCTGTAGGCTTGATATTTCTTTTCCAAGCTTAGAAAAAGTGCCTGCATGCCCATAATTTTTCCCCAATGCCAATTATCTCAGCTCTTCAGCCAACTGGCAGTGCTGGGAGACTCTCCCCACACAACAGCCTTCTCAAAATTGGGATGGGACACCAGCAGTTCCTCCAGCTTTTCGACAATGTCAAGGGGTTGAAAGGACAAGTTCTGCTTTAAAACAGTATCAATTTTTTCCATTTCTTCTCATTCACAACTGTCCTTTGAGACAGTTGAAAAGAGTAGTTAAGGCTCCTCCCTCAAAGTTAAAGAGGTCACTGCCCATATTTCCAGTTTTACACTTCCATCTTGGTGACTTCAGGGGCTGCTTTTCCAGGCTGTTTGTTTCTTATTTCAAGTCAACAGGAGCAGCAGTGGCAGTGTGTGACTGTAAACATGCTGCCATGTTGTATCAAACTTGGTAGTTAAAGGACAGGTTGTAAATGGCATTAAAAAACCTTCAAGAGCTTTGGCCATCAGGAGCTCTTACAACGCCCATTAGAGGAACAGACACACAGAGGCTCAGATTTAATTTCCAACCTTCTCTCATTACTGAGGGCAGGCACTGTGATATTCCTCAAACACAGACTGTTTGCTACAGGAAATACCTGTCAGAATTACAGCACAAAGCATGCTTTCTACTTTCTGGATGTGCATTTCATTTTAGGTGGCCTTCCCACGTTCCTTGCTGACCCATCTCAGTCACCACCAGACTGATGGAACTTCCCCTCCCAGCAGATCCCACGTGAATGCCATCCCAGCTGAAATGCTGGCCCAAAGCAAGCAGCCAGCCCCGGACTGAGTCACCACTGTGTCTCAGTGAGGTAGAACAGGCAGCTTGGGCTCCCTCTGCCCCCACAGGATGAGTGTGCCTCACCTGCACACTCTCCCCTTCTTTGCAGATCAGGGGAGACTCCACCATGCTGTAGTCCCGCCCCAGCTGCCAGACTTTGTCTATCAACTGGACGTTGTTCCCACCAGGGGATGTAATACTGTGAGCTCCCAGGGAGTCCTTTTTGGGAGGCTGTGGAGCTCTTTTGGAATGGAAGATGTTAAAAACAATGTCGCCCTTGCACACGTCAAAATCCCATGTGATCACAGACGAGGCGTCCACAATCTGAATGAGAACCTGAAACAGGAAAGACACATTAGACAACAGCAATTTGCTCAGTAAAGGCAAACTCCTACAGAAAAAAAGGACAGGGCTTTTTTTTTTGCTGGGCTTAGTTTCTACTATTAAAAAGCCAAGGCTTTTTATTAGCTGAAAAAAGGCATTGCAGATACAAATTCCCCCCTGATGGGGTGTCTTTATTTTAACACATGCTTTTCAGAAGCTTTCAAGAAGCTTCTGAGAATATTGCTTGCTTTGCTTAGAAGAATATGGCTTTGAATTAAATGAAAACTAGTGATATTCTCTAAATGGCAAAAAAATTACAGGAGGAACAGTCACCAACTTCAGCTACTAAAGCATCATGATGCACCAGCTACAGACGGTGGAAGCACAGCAACTGAATAAACAATCTCTAAACCACGCCCAGGCCGAGAGACGGAGCTCAGAGCAGAGCGCTGAGATGAAAGCAAAGGGCAGCTGGAGCTGTACCTCATGTGGAGCTCCTTTGAAGACACTTGCAGACTGGTAGATTGTTTCAGTCCAGAGCTTGATGTCTTCATTTTCCAACTCTTCTGCTGTCCGGTAGAGGGACTTGGGAACCAGCCCACCCTCTGGAACTTCACACTAAAACCAAAACAACATTAAAAATTATCTCCCGTGACCATGCCATCATGTTCTCTGCCTGCCAGCTTCTGAAACAAAAATTTAGCAATACTCTGCAGAAGGAAACAGTTTGAAAGTAATTTTATAGCTTGTATGTGATACATATGTAATTCTTTTTACAGTGATCTGGGTGAGATGTTTGCAGAACTGGACACCAGGGGAACAGATCTTGTACTTACACAATATTCAGCACCCCTGAAAAGGACTGTGCAAATGCTGTAATTATCATTTACACCACCTTACACTGAAGGAAGATGGAAGACACTGCAGAATCCTGAGGGAAGTGGCAATAGTGACTAAGTCTGAAAAATAGAGCTACAGAGACCTGAAAGAATTGGGGTAGCTAAATTAAGAATGGATAGTGGGGAGATGTGTAAGATTCCAAGCAGGTAAAAGGACACTGCAGCCAGGAAAGTTACCAGTTTTGAAGTTACAGCTGCCTGACAGCTCAGTACTGGAAGTAATTACACAACTTCCCTAAGCAAACTTCTGTTTCAAGAAGCTTGTAGCAATGACATTGACAACAGGCTCCACCAAAGTGTCTGGGGAAGCAGAAGTGTTTGGTAACTGAATTACAACAGAGACTTGAAAAGATCTCAGAGAAGACATTTTTGTTTAAATACCCAGAAGTAAAGAAGGAGACACTCTGCCACTGCCTGTAACTGGCAGGAAGTATTGTAGCAATTTGCTTTCTGGTAACATTCAGTTTTGCTTACTTAAGCACTGGATTTTGCCAGTTTTGAGCTCCAAATTAGAGAACACTGAAAGCTACTGCTGCAGCAAAAAGCAGCCCACTGGAGATAAACACGTGCTCTACTCCAACACGTCTAACTGTACCTCATTATCATTTGAGACTCTATTGGAACACACACAGATGAATTTTCAAGTATGGTACAGAAATTGATCCAGAGAGTGTACAGGGGCTGAAAACACAGCAAGTCTGTGTTGTCAAAAACCTTACAGGTGAAACAGCCTTACAGTATCAGCAAGATGTTAAAATGCCAGATGCAGCTGACACCCAAGATCTAGGCAGGAAACAGCTATCAAACATGTGACAAGGGACTGAGAAATTACAGTATCCTGCAGTACAACAATTTTTTCTCCTTTGCTGGGGGTCACTGAACACCTTGTGTGAGGAGACTGGGCTGTTTGTTGGCCCTGTTAGCAGATGTAGCACATGTTCCCTTGGGCTCCTTATGGGATCAGTTGTTTTAGGTGGCACAGACTCTTCTGATCAGCTGATGGTGACAGCTCCTGCTCAGAGCTGTGCTACCATGACTGCCTGAACTTGTCAGGGAACAGACTGTGGCTGTGAGCTAAGCTTGGCTATTTTAATAAGGTATTCGATACTCTTCCTAGAGGAGCACTGTACTTCTCTTTTTAAAGTGGATCCAGAAAACAGCACTGAGCCTGGAATCCTACACCACAGCGCCCACCTCCAAACTACACCAGGAATCACTCTGTGCCTACAGACTTCTTTGCTTAGAGGAGGGGGGAAAAAAACCCCACCCACAAATAAGTTGCTTTACACAATAGTTTATATTCATACCATGCACTCTCCACCAAGGAAATCAGGGATAATTTCTTTATCGATGTAATCCAGCAGTCCCCCTGGACCCTGGTAGTCATTTCCAGCATAAATAAGGAATTTCTTTCTAGTGTTGTCATCAATGAATGGACTAACCTACAAAGAAAGAAAAACACAAAAGATCAGACCGTCACATTTTTCTCAAGTCAATTTACATTGTTGTCAAGTTAATTTTGAAGGAATCCATTTGATCACTCTAAATGCTACCATCCTGGTTATGCAAAGTCCACACTACAAAGAAGTCAAATGAACCAAGTGTGTAAACAACTTCTTGAGTTGTGGTTTTTAATCCACTCCAGGAATCCCATATAAAAGCTATGTTTCCAAATGGCAACATTCGCTGCACATACAGCCTGATCTCTGAAGTGCTTTAATAAACTGAGAGAACTGAGTAATACTTGGGATTACACACATACCAGTGTCCAGAGAACTGGGAATACTCGAGGGGCTCTAAGGATAAGAAGACGACCCAGGGTCTCAGGGTAATTAGCTTCAACCACCTCGATGATTCTCAGCAAGGCCTTGACACCAGGTCTCCATAAATGCCTCATGTTCAAGCCTTCCAGATCTACTAGACAGGTCCAAGAACTGAATTTGAGAAAGACAAAAACAAAAAGAAAAATCTCAATAGCATCAAAATTCTCCTTGGTTATGCAAGTGCCAAACATACTGAAATGTGGGAACCCTCTGCATATTTGTTTTAGTTTCTAATGTTTTACGTCCTTGCTTTGTGCTGCCTGTAGACATTGGAGCTTAAGGTGTGTGCAATGATCACTTTGCACACCCTGCACATTCCCCCACAGACATTTTAGACTCCAGATAAAACGGAGTCAGTTCATATGAAGCCAAAAAAAGATCCTGTCAACATTCAGCCCAAACATTAAACCATTGCTTTTACTGGGAGATCAATTAAGTGGCCATGCTGCTGCTCTGAAGCAATTTAACATTCACAGTGCAGATTTCCCACTAACACACTGCAGTAACAGTGCCAATACACGTCAAAACTAATTCTGTTGTCAGATCTCAGGAAAGGAAGCTTTTTCTATAGGAAGAGATATGTTCTTAATACTAACTACTGAGCTGCAGCATGTGTTTCAGTTTCTTTCCAAGTTCAGGTCTCGCCCTGGGCAGGAATTCAAGATTTACAGCTGTGCTGCACCAGCCAGCAGCCATTACATTATGCATAAGGCTTCTATGAAACACCAAACCCTTCTTTGTTTCACTTTAAATGTTTAATATGCAGCCCTTTAGGACTACAGCTGCAAATGAAGATCCAGTAGGCAGCACCCTTTCGCTGTTACACACATGAGACCTCTCCCTTGGATTTGACCTCTCTTGGAAAGCTAGGGCAGCAAGTTCTGTAACAGGGAAAGGATAAGCAGACACACCATACATCCCTGGACCTTAAAGATTAGGGGAAGGAGGCAGAAACTGGAGACAGTCCAAGACACATGGTATCTCTTCAGGGCTGGTTCTTCCTTCATTCCACGCCCATTTTGTAGTTACCACTTTCACAAGTGACCCCTACAATGACTTAAAGATGGGCTAGCAAACCACTTTCGACTGAACTTCACATGAAGTCATGCCAGAACCTGGAAAACTAGATCCCAGGTTTCACAGGAGCCTCATGACCTCGCCTTGGATCAAGAGCTGAGTAGCCACATGTGATAAATGGAGAATGCAAAGAGGAACTCAGTGTAACGAGCCTTACTGCGGACTAGAGAGGAACAAATGACATGAAAGCCACACCTGAAATTACTGGAATGGTTATCCATGATATTATCATGGCCTGATTTTTTGGCAGCCTGTACCAATGCCTGTAAAATCGCCCAGAAACAGAGATGGGAGTTAGGCTACACTGCTCTGCAGATATCCAGCACTCAAGAGAGCTGAAGTGTAACAGCCCCAAAAGAATTTTTATGAGCACTTGACCAAAACTGCTGTGGCAGGTGCTGTGTGTCCCTCAGGCTTCCCCAGGCACATTCCCTCTAGCACTAATTGGGGAGGCTCTTAATTAACTTGTACCTGCATGTGAGAGACAGCCTACCCTCTGCTTGTTCCACTGCCTGACATTCCCCCCACACACCCCATGAAAGCAGGTAATTCCCAAAGAGCAGATTTTACCTTATTGGCCTGCCAAATACTTTTGTATTCTCCTCACATCGCCTCAGTCCTTCTTCATTTATTGAAAGAACCTGCACAAGAAAGAGTGTGGTTTAGAGAAGACAGTCTCAAACTCAGTAGGTGGGATAAAGAAAATATGTTTATAGCTAAAGACGAATTAAAACTACAAGATCAAACCAGCATAAACTTTCTCCCCCCACCAAAGAATGAACTAGAAATCACTACAATTATCACTAATTATTGAGAAATTAAAGCCCCTTTTGAAATCACAGAAAGTAACCTTGAAATAGAACTAGGGCGAGCAAACAAAATTTAGTGTCTGCTTGGAAAGGCCACTAGAGGAGAAAAAGTAAAATCTAGTCCCTACTTTTAATAGTTACTATGGCTGCTTCTGTCATTACTGGGAGTCAAACAACATTAGTGCAAAGCTGGAATTCTGCCAGCTTTCTGCTTGGAAGCTGAGCAGATCCACAGTAAGAGTTTGAGTGATGCCTTTAGAGAAGGCAGAACTACAGGCAAGCACTTTTTCTTTAAAAATAAATTATTCTTATCCTTGGAGTACAGGCTGACAAAAACCTGAGTGTGGCATTTTCTCTTCTGTACAAGAGCAGAGACTGTAGTTTGAAGCCCTGCACAAGTACAGAAGAATCTGCAAATGCCAATCACCAACCACAGGAGCTGCCAAGAACTCCACCTTTCCACCACCAGCCTGCAGTGGGAAAAAACGCACCAGGAACGGCTACCAGGAGCTGAATTCCAACCAAAAACTCATGGCCAGGGAGTACAGCAGAATACAGAGTGATGGACGCTGTGGCAGAGGGAAATTCTAAAGAAAATAGCCCATGGTTAGGAACACTCACGTAGCGCAGCAAGGCCTCCTCCCCCAGCGCTCGCACCAAGCCCTTGGTGTCCATCTGTCCCAGCCTGAGCACGTACAGTGGGCGCCCGTCTGCAGAGACACAAACCACCAATGTCACTCTCACTCACACAGCAGGAGACTCTGGAGAGAGCTCCTTCTGTGCTAAAAGTTCACATGGAAACAAACCGTAATAGTTAAAACTCCCCTGGAGGAGGAAGAATCCTCACACATAAACATCACTCTGTGCAGCTACACCAACAGATTACCTGTAAATGAGCTGCAAAATTGAGATACTCTGATTCACAGACAGCTCCCTGACCTGCCAGGAAAGTTCAAAGGACTTCGAGTACACACCAGACCTTGGTATACACAATTAATGACACAGACTATTCTTAGCTTCCAGGACAGCTCAGGTACACCCATGAACTGAAGCTTTTCTCTAACTGCAGAGCTGCAAGGAAAGCTGTAAGACTTTTATCATACACGATGCAATTCTGCTCTGGAGAGTTTACAGTAACCTTTCCGGAAAAACAGCCATCCTGACATCTGGGAATTAATGAAACCAAGTGCTAACCCAGAGCGTGCCCTCTGCAGTGTCTGCTGAGCCACACTTCAGCTCTGTGACTGCACACTGTGCAGAACTGGCACACAGCCCCGCTTTATGCAGGTTAAGCCTGGTGAGAACAGACTCTGCTCCAGAGATCAGCTTCAGCTGGGCCCTCTGCATTAGAGCCCTGCCTTTCCACAGTCATCTGCCTGCACACTGGGGCAGCCTGACACTGGCAGGATATTCAGGCATTAAGTTAAATTACGGTGTTGGCTGAAATTGAGAATCAAAGCTTGCATTTCTGGCTCTTAGTTGTCCAAAACAGCTCCTGGACTCCTCCTAAAGCTGTGATGTACTTCTTAAGCTTTGCTTCATCTATTCTAATACAGGCTAAATAATCACCAGCTTTAAAAAAGTGAATATGTTAGGACACAACATAAAAAGAAGAAGAAAAGGAAGATTTCTACATAAAAATCTCCCTCAAGTCCTGTTGCCTGTGCAGCTTCACTCCCCTCCAACAGCTGAAGAGAGGTTATCAAATTATCATTAAGTACTCTGGGACACAAGGAGAGAAGCTGCAAAAAATACACTCTTAAAAAAACCAACAAACAACCAAAACTGCAGAGTCAAGGCAAGTTATTTATTTGGCAAAGACACTGCCCCCAAAGAAGTTTACACTGTTTTATGTTTTATCAGGTGGACCAAAAGAAAATGTTATTTTAACATCTGCACACACTTATCTTGGAATGTACTGTTTAGCTTTTGAAACACTAAACAAAAACTGCTATTAAGCGTCAGAGCAGGTCTCCCTCCCTCCCTCTGAGACATGGATGCCTCCAAATCCAAACTAACAGCTCAGTAACCCTGGTCCACCCAAATGACACATGAAGGAAAGCCTCAGCTGACACTGCTGTGTTATCACTGTACAATTTATATTCCATTAGAGCATTGTGATTTTAGAAAGACGTTAGATTGAAGCATTCCTGTCAAAATAAAAGCCACTCAGATGTATAGAAAACTGTGCTAATTGCAAGCCAAAATAATAACTTCTTTTCTTTAGCACTGATAGCTCCTTCTAGACAACATGCTTCATTATCATTGCTGCCTTTCCTTTAGCACTAAAAGCTGTACAGCATTCAGCCAGCTTAAGTTTGGCACATTTAGCATACGTAGGAGGAAAGGAGCAATACTAGAAAAGAGGGTTTAAAAAAAGAACCTACCGCTGTAAAATTTTAAATTACAGAGAATTGCTCAGTTCTGAAATTGTGTTTCCATTATTGACAAAGCCATGCTTCACTTGTGGGCATGCTGCAAGAGAGATCAAAGGAACTGCAGAGGAAGGGAGGGGGCATGAAGTTCACCACAAGACTGGAGAACTTCTCAGAAGAACATTAAACAAGCCTTTGATGCATTCTGCACCTTTCTGCTCACTGGCAGGACCCAGTTGTGTGCTATTGACAGAGGAAGTCTTTGCAAAGGACAGGCAAGGAATCGGCTGAAAGAGAGAACTTATTAACAGGTCTTTTTCCCTACAATCTTTACAAGCACATTCTCATTTTCCATTTTCTCAGTTTGAGGTCTGTCAAACCCAGAGAAGCAGGGAAGAGCCATTCAAGCTCTGTGATTAAACTTCTGCTGCGTCCTCCCTGTCTCCTGGCCACTACTGCTGACAGCATCCTGCCCTGTTTCATATGCTGCTTGTAAAAGGAAGAGCTAAGCAGAAACAATGGTGCCTGGTGGGAAAAGACTCAGAGCACAGATCGCTCACAGTAAGAGATCATTTCCTTATCTAAAGAGCCCAGCTTGCCTCAAGCCACAGATTCCAACGTGTTTCATTTCTATGTATGTATTAGCAACAAGATCAGTGCACGATAAAGCACAGGGACAGGGGAGTGTGCCAGGCTGTGGCTCTCAGTACAAAGGGAATTCAGCCAAAGCTGCTTCTCTTCTTAAACAAACCTGCTCTATTTGATGTTTTTACAACATTCCACTTCTCATCATTAAGCTGACTGTAATGCCAAATAAATATTCATTTATGCCATCAGCAGACTTATACAACATCAGAAATAAATTGATTACAAAGATATACTTATTTACAAACATCTTTTAATCACTGAAAGAGCACACTCAGCACTTGCCTAACACCCTTGTAAGCATCTCAGAGCACTACGGAAGTGCAATTAATTGCCTTTTTTAAGCTCCTGGCAAAGCAGACTTAAGTATGTCACTATCAGTCAGAAAGACTGTGATCCAGGAGTCTGCCACCAGCAACTAAGGAGATGGCAAAGGCACTGGAACAGGCTGTGGATGCCCCTGGAAATGTTCAAGGCCAGGCTGGACAGGGCTCTGAGCAACCTGGTCTAGTGGAAGGTGTCCCTGCCCATGGCAGGGAGATGGAAAAACATTATTTTAAATTTCCTTTCAACCCAAACCATTCTATGATTCTAGGGATTTAAGTGTCTTTAGTACATAACAACAGAGAAGTTCTAACCATCTTTCCAATCATCTCTAGTTAACACAAGGACAACTATCACCTTTGATTCAAAACACAGAAAGGCTGTTCAATATCCATACCTTTGTCATGGTGATGCCAGCCTCCTGCATAGTAATCCTGGAGCACCTGGGGAGGATTCCAGGTGTCCAGAATATAATCCACCTGGTGCTGCTTACGCCACGTCAGTGACTGGCAAAGGATCTCTCTTGCTTTGTCGATGTTGAAGTCCCGAGCACGCAGGAATCTTAAAATGTGCTCATCTTTTGGGATCTATTAAAAAAAACAAACCCAATTTTGTACTCAAGGTTTGAAATAAGAACACAAACTCAAACAATAGAAGCTGAAAAATGTGCAGCCCTGCACTGATACAGGAGGATGGTGTGTAACACTGGGAGTTACTCAAGGAAGTAGCCTTTGTTTGAAACAAAATCATGAGCCCTGTCAGACACTGCAGCTACCTTCATAAGTGATATAAAAATTTCATGAACTTTAATGTAATCATTTCCACCTGTATGACCACACCAAGCCAGTCCAATTTAAATAGATCAGGACAGAACACAGACTGTATTTTATTGTTAAGTAAGAGGAAGCTGAGGCACACATGCAAATCACAAGGCACTGGAAAAACCCCAGCCTCGCTAGCAGTGATTTAACTGGCTCCACTGCTCACCAGTGTTTCAGTATTTAAGAGTATGATGTTTGGCCAAAACAAACAAATGCAAAAATAAGGTCATTGTAGAAACCAGGAAGACTTGTAAAACTGATATTATTCCCCTGTGGCAGTTTAACTGACATTCTGAGAGGCTTTCATGGCTAATTATTTAAGCACCTCAGCTGGCAAAGTCAGCTGGACAGTCACAATGCAATTGCCACTGCTTAAATTTAGGTTTTGACCATGGAGTGCCAGTTGACAGGAACAGTCGGCCCCAGGGGTGTGGCAGGACGTTTCCCCAGGCCCACCTTGTGTGTCACACACCCCGAGGCACAGACACCCCCAGGAACTCACTTTGCCTTTGTGCGTCTCCTGGAGCCACTGGCGCAGGCGGATGAGGCAGCTCTCCTGCATCGGGGTCAGGTCCCCCAGGTACCTCTTGATGTAGTCTGCATCCAACTTATCTAAAGAGAGATTACAGGGCATCAGAGTGCTCCTGAACTGACTTAGGCAGAGCACCAAGTGATGTGACTTGCTGCTGTCTCAAAGTGGCCGCTGTGTTCGGCACAGTCAGAACTGAATAAAGTTCCTTCGAAAGGATGAAAAGATGAGCAAGACAACAAACACAGTCATCTTCATGAAGAAGATAAAATTCTCCTTCTGCAACTAAGGAAGGAGCAAAAGCAGACATTTGTAAAAGCATTTGGCCAGTATACTCAGACTCATCAATCCACAGCACCATTGGGAATGCTGCTTCTAGAAATACTTAAGAGCAGCTCTGGTCTCCCACTCCAAGAATTTTCCCAAATTCTCACAAGACTAAGTCCAGGGAAGTTTAAGCTGTTTCCTCCCCATTTTTCCTGTATTTATAGCCATCCCTGACTTTCAGGGCAAGAAGCAGACTGTTCATTTGCAGCCCACTAAACACCAAAGAGTTTTTTTGATCATACCTGATCTCCACTTACAAACTCAGCCTGCAGCAGCTCCCTGAGCTGTGCCATGTGTCAGTGCTGGGTAAGCTCACACTTTAACCCCGCATGTCACCAACCAAAGAGCCAACCTGGAGATCCTCAGCTGCCCAAGAAAAGCTGCCCAGTCTGAGAGCCTCTCCAGCACAAAGCATCCCAGAAAACACATCAGACCCCCATACCATCCGGCGTTCCTGCGGTGGGCTCCGAGGGGCTGCTGGAGGTGTTGAGGATCTCCTTGTTGTTCAAGCCCTCCTTTGTGGCAGATTCTGGGATATTAATGGCAGGTGACACTGGTCTCCTTGGGTGGGATGTGCTGCTCTCTGATTTACATGCAACAGGAGGAGTCCAGCGAGGAACAAAAGTTATTCCTTCTTCCTCCAGCTGCTTCAGGTAGTATTCTATTATTTCTTTTCCCTTCAAAAAAGAAAAGTTACATCAGGTACTGAAAAACCCACCCATTTAGACATAGAAAGGATTGGGCTGAAAACACAATTAAGTGATCAGACCTCTGTAAAGATTCCACTTGAAAGAGCCCCACACAGACACACTGCCCCAGGCTTTCAGCAAAGCAGCCCAGCTTTCTGAGCAGAGCAGCCTGTTACTTAGCAGCAGCCTCACTGCCTGTTGGTAACTTGGAGCCAGGCACATGATTCCCAACTGCAGGCTCACCTTTTTAATATTGCTGGTGTACTGCTTCATGGCAATCTTCTCCACTGTGCTTTCAAAACCAAAAAAAGATTTGATATCCAGACTTGCTGACTGTTCAAAACAGGTCCAGTCTTCATTGTCAGGATGAACCTGAAAGCCAAAAGATCACACAAATCAGTTATCCATGTAGGGGTTTTTTACCCCTCACAATATTTGAAATGTTTCTTGTTTTACAGGTTCACACAGTCAAAAACATTGAAGTGGAATTTGCAGTGTCTTGCTTCACTAGCAAAACACAGTTGGGAAGAGGCAACACCAAAGGACAAAAAGCTGGGAAGACCTCCTATGGCCCCATGGCTCCTTTTTTTTGTCTTAACAAGAAAGGCGAGGGTGGAGAAAAAAAGTGCACCAGCCAAGAGCCATAGGACTGCACATTTGTACACTGTCTCAGTCTGGATAAGGGCTGGGACTGCAGGCTGTCTGTGGAACAGGGTAAAAGCCTCCACTGTGAACTCTGCTGTGGCTCATAGCCCAGGGCCAGCTCAGCCAGGCTGAGCCCTGCAGCAAGGCCAGCAGGAGTATCTCCAAGCACTGTGCTCCAGACATGTTTCCAACAGACTGTTCCCTCATTGACCTATGAGGTGCTTTAGCATTTTGTAGAATGAAAACTATTTTAGTTTGTTCTCCCATGATAATGCCACAGGCAGAAGTGCACACTCCTCACTCAGCTGACACTTTCCTTCCCTCTCAGCTTATCTCTGGTTTTACTGACATGATCCTGAAACAGACTTTAAGTTGGACTCAATCTTAAAGGTCTTTTCCAACCTAAACAGTTCTATGATTGATGCTGATACTGTTACAAAAAGCTGGTTTTTAAACTCTGTTCAGCTAAAACAGATTTGTTAAAGCAATTTCTAGGCTGGGCTCTGAATTTGTCATTACAAAAACATCACAAAAGGCTGGATTTCTGAGTATGCAACTGGCCTGATGCCTTAGGGTTCCCCTCCCCCTCAAAACATGCTAAAATTGGCTAAGAACATGATCAACACTTTATAAGGAGACAACTACAGGGGAAAAACCCTTTTCCCTTCATTTTCTGTTTCTGCTTTAGGGAATGGGAGGTACAAGAATAGCTTGTACAGCCTAAGTAAGTACAAATCGTAATAACATCATTTAAGAATCCTCCTGTATTTTCATAAATTCAATTATAAGTTACCTTTAATAAAAATGAACTTCTAGAAACAATTATACTTCCATTAAAAACCTGGTTTTGTATTTACCTACTAATTTCCTGATTGAGTAAAGGCAAAGAGAAGTGCTGTGTTTTGTACATATTTACCACATGCACTTTTCCGTACAGCACTTCCCCTTTTTAAACAGGGCTTTCACCTAAAAACTGCAAGTAAGTGGAAGAGTATTTTTAAACTTGCCTGGAAAGAATAGCAGAAATAATTATTAAAAGGTTAAATAATAGTGTCAAGTGGGTTTGACACCCAGTGATCTTTTAACCACAGGTTAAACACAACAGAAAATGTTATGACCTGCACATAGAAAGAGTGCTACAATACAAATAAATCAGTTACATTTGTTAGCTCTGATCTGACCTTTAACATCAATTTGCAGTTCTGCTGCTACAGTACACGCTGTAAGAGCCCATGAGGATGGGCTGAGCAATTCAGAAATAAACCATGACCAGAGCAGAGCAGCAGCCCTGCCACCAGACCCCTCTGCATCAACATTTGCACTGAAGACCAAGAACAATAAGAGAAGATAGGTTAAAACACAGCTGACTCAGTGAACTTCTGTCTGAGCTGAGCAGAAGGCAAATCAGCTGAACTTTCCCTTGGCAGTTCTGTCAGTGTCAGCAGCCTCACCAAGTCCCACACTGCTTCTACAGAGCACAAATTTGCCTAAACAGAGCTGTCAAACATAGCAAATTCTGTTGTGCTCTGCTCTCTGAGAAGATGCTCAAACAAGAGGGTGCCAAACGTGTCTCAGTTCTTACGGCAAGTATGTTGCATTTAACACTAACAATTATCACTCAGGGCAGTGTGTTGGTTATTTTTTCTTGCAAGGCAAAAGCCAGGAACAACCCAAGTTCTGTCTGAGTCCTGAGATCTGTGCACTGCCTTAGTTCCACCTGCATCCCCAGCAAGGGCCTTTTACTCACTGTGTAGGAGCAGTGCTCATTAATGATGACTCTGTTAGAGAAGGTTTCATTGTAGGCTTCTATATGCAGAGTCCTTTCTCGCCTGTTCAGAGAGTTCTTCTGGACAAAGTAGACATAGTCGACCCCTGCAATCTGGGGAAGGTGGCAGAGATTCTGTTAGGGTACAATATTCATGGGAAGGGATATCCAGAAGCACAAAGCAGGCAGTTCAAAGCTCATCACCTTTTTCAGCAGCCGTGGTGCATCGATGTCCAGCTTGCAGCGCCGCTCGATCACATGGACGGCCTCATCCTCACTCTTGTACTCATTTACAGTGTCACTGGCTACAAACATGGGGATCAGAGGACACGTAGGAAACCTTCTTTCATATGCCTGGAACGACGGAAAGAGAACAAACAATCATCACCACTAATTCCTGAGGGTGTGTTTAGAGTTCCTTCACCAGCAGTTGGAAGCTCAATGCCCTTCAGAGCTTCCATGGAAGGGGCTGAGCCTTCCTGAATCCACATTAGAGCTGAAAAAGTCACAGCGCATTCCAAACAATCCATTTATTAATATGTTCCTTTCCAGTAAGACAATCTTTAAACCACACAAAATAACCCATTCCCCGCCCCCCCTCCAAAAAGGAAGTTATTCATTCTGTACAATGACAACCCCCTTGACAACAGGAACAGAAAAATCAGACCCTCCAGTTCTAAAATACCACAAGACAAAATAATTATGTGTTGGATTAAAAAAACCCACTTACTAATTACCGGTGTTTCACCAAGCTGTCTAGAGGGATTTCATACAGCTCCCCAAGGTCTAATAAAAACATTTCAAAAGCTATTTCTTAAGCTAATAGAGCTCTCAAGCTCCCTGGGCACAGAGTGTTCCTAATGATTTCACTGCAGTTTATCAGCTCACAGTTTTGTCCAACAACAGTCAGTCTAATACAATGAGCTCATTTCACACTTCTGAAAACATAAAACTTCTAGTAATAATGCAAAGCTAGCAACAGCTTTGACTTTGGTTAAAGATCACAGTCATGTAAATAAGTTCATCTCTTAAACACTTGACACACAGAGATGATGGTATTAAATCAGACATAGGATAGTTAAGGATCTGGGATCACTAAAATAAGTAAAAGGGGTATTATCCCCATTAGTAAACTTCTTGAATTTTAATTTCAAAACCACTGTAGTTGGAGAATACAAGACAATTGGTTTTTTTTTCTCCTTTTCTCTCATAGTCATTAATGTATCTCTCCTTCTCTCTGGCATTTTTCTTTTTTTCATAGGGTAGCAGTGAAACAACTAATTCTTTAGCCTGCCTTTCACACTGTGAATTCCTTCATTTTTTGCTGTTATCAGAACCTCACTGGCTTTGGTGAAGAGGTAGGACTTTGCAAGGTGTCCCAATGCAGAAGAAAGAGTAAATAGAGTAAATCTGAGAGAACATCACTAAACAACTCTTTTAAAGAGATAAAATACCCACTCTGTCCTTTTAGATGATTTTAACTGCTCTGAAAGCAGCTGGGCTGCAGCACCACCAGGGAGAGGGTGTGGAACAAAACAAGCAGCAGCTGCATGAAGTATGAAATGGTGGGGCTGGAACAGAACAGGTCTCTTAATTCTCCCTTTAGAACAATTAAAATATTTCAGTTTATTACCAGTGTTCAAACCTAGTTTGAAGGCAGGGTTACTATGGTGACAGTGGTGCAAGGCACTAAAACAGTGTCAGCTTTTTTCCCCTTGTGCGTATTTTTAAATCATTTTTGCAGCATGACTGTCCTGAGTTCATAAAGCGCCTCTGTAAGGCAGCAGAAGGGCAGCCAGGGAAGGGGTTACACACACTCCCTTCTTCAGGCTTCATCTGTGCACAGCTGCTTTGGTTTAACTGAAGAATAGCAATAATTCCTGGGCTCAGAGATGTGTGCACAATAGTAGTGACAGAGCATCAGTGTTGTAACGTAAGAGCCAGCAGTGGGGGAGAAAATCTTTCACAACGCCAAAACAAAGGGAGGATGGGTCCTATTAATGGTATAAAAAGTTTCTTTTGTCCTATTGGTATGGCAAAGAAGTTTCTTATTTGTTTTATAAGGCCCTTGCTCTGGACATAAGGCTGTACATTTTAGTTGCTCATGAGTATCTCAGCCCTCTCCCTGAAAAAGTCTCAGCATTCTTCCTAAGTTAATCTCTGTTTTAACTGCAATTACTGTAGTTAAATACTGTTAAAGTCAGAAAAAGAAAACATTTCTGGAAGAAACAGAATTTAGAAGTATTTTTTGTTTTCAGATTGCTTCATTTAATACTTTTGTTTTATTTGAGGGCCTTATGTTACAATTATTTTGTCGACAGGGGAGCAGGGGCAGTAGGTACCTAATATTTTTCAAAGTCGTTTTTACATTTGGATGACAAGTTTTCCCCATCTGAACAGCCTCTTTTATGCCAAAGCCTTTGCAAGTCTCCTTCATTGCACATATTGATACTTTTCTCATCTTAGTTCTCCAAACACTTTGTGTTTGCCCTGTGAACATTTGCAAATCAGAGCATTACCTGCTCCTGTTTGTTGAACTGTGAACAAAAAAATACCCAAGAAGAATGTGTTTCAAATGACAAGACTGAATTGAATGTGTTCAATTTGGAAGAGAACAAAATAATTATCTGCCAAAAGCTGGCAAGCTGAATGCTTACAGCAAAGTACTTGAGGGTTTCCAAGAGATTAACAGCGACTCAGGATTCTTTCTCCCTAAAGAACACACACACAAGAAAACTGTTCACAGTCAATTTTATTGGGCTCTTAAATTAGGCTAGTTTTATTTCTTTATGCCCCACTGCCAATATGTCCTTGTAATAAACCATTTCTCAGCACGGCCCTGTCTGAATAAAAGGTGATTAGAGCAAACCATGGCCACATCAAAATATTCAATCTGATTTCCGTCACAGTGCAGTGTGGGCAGAAAAAAAACTGCTAAAGGCTACAGGACACTGACAGATCTCCTTTCACCATGAACCAACCCAGCACAAGAAGAAAACCTGTAATTTGTGGTAGAACACAGCATGAGCTACTTGAGTCAGAGCAGATTTGCATGGCCAAGACTGGAGCTATTAAAGGAGCACAAGAAGATTAAAGAAAGATCAAACGCTGCTTTTATTTTCCAATAGAACTGAAGGGTTTTGCTGCATTATTGGAGTGTTTTGAAGCAGAAATTTTGTCTCAAATCCAGCTTTGCAGACCGGAAATAACTGAACTGCATTACACACTATTCCTCCAGCAGGCTGATAAAGCAGAGTTTATTATAAAATGCTGCCCATTCCTTGTTTGACAGTGTTGTGGTTTAACCTGGACAGATAGGTCTCTCTTTACAATGAAAATCAGATATTCCACACCTTTGTCTCAGTGTTCCAATTTCACTGTACAGATGCGATCGAAGACAGTTCCTGAAAAGAGGAGCAGGTACAGAAAATCCTGAAGGACTCCCTGCAGGAGTGCAATGCTGCTGCTGAAGCACTAAATGCACCCAAGAACGGTGGAAGGATATGACACTGTTTCTATTTTCCCATCACATTTAACACGCAGGGTGTGTGGAGACTGACACGGAGCACAAGTCAAAAGCACAGATGTGCACATCCTCAAAACCATTCAGCTGCTGCTGGGCTTGACATGAAGTCACAACAACTCCTCAGCTGAGACACCTGTGTACAGATCTTTCAAAAAATCATTTTAAGTCTGCAATTCCTCAATAATGGAAGTTCTACAATTTCCCAGCAGCCCCTGGAACATTTGTGTACTCTGATACATTAGAAGCTGCATCAAGAAAAACACAGTCTGGTGAAGCAGCTTGAACTGCAAATTTAACTTTCTTAATGCATGTTAACAGCAAGGGCACTGACAAGCATAATTTCAACCAAAATAGCACTGTAATAAAGCTTCTTTTCCAACTGCTTCCCTTAGCAACTCATGCTCAGAGTAGAGTCAAAATAACAGGATTTATTCCACTTTTATCCTTGCTAGTATTTCAGCTGAGTGTGAAGACATGAAAGCATTTGAGAAGTCAGACTATTTTAAACCCATTGCAGTCGTTTCTCATAGCCAAGGGAATTGTACTTGCTGCCGCTGCCCTTAGATTTTGGAATTCTAATAACAGGAAAAATGAGTTCCTTTAAAAATGCCACCTTTAAAATAGCACTTAGGTATGACCCCAACCCAGTTTTCAAAGATTTCTGGCTTTTTGCTTCTCAAACCATGCCTAGGGCTAATAAAACACCTTGATAATAAGCATGTGCTCAGTCTTCAGCGGGGAGAGTCAGTCATTTATGTAAATAAATTACTCAGCTTCTCTGGACAGATTAATATATTCCCAGTCTCCTGCCTTCAAGGATAGGGATTATTTAGTATTTCCATTTGATGACTCAAAACTAACTTCTATACTCAAAAGAGGAAAAAAAATATTCCAAGCAATCTTATACAGTTCTGCTCTAGCAGGTGAATCCTCCAAATGGAAATTCTAACCTGGTGGAAATAAGGAGGAATTTCAATTACACTTCAGAAAATTAAGCATATCAAGTGCTTTAACAGCTTAATGGCATGAATCAAGCTGTTAAGATGTTTTATTTCTTTTTGACGTTTTCTGTCTGAAATTGCTGAAGAGCAGCATTCCTAGAGCAGCACCACATTCTCCAAGGACACCTCAAGAGAACCCACAAACAGATTCATCCTGGCAGCCCAATCTCGTCTGCAGCACTCGGTGCTAACTTTCATTTCTGCCTGCAGCACCTGACCATGTGTGGGTACCAATCTGCAAGTGCATACCAACATTCCCTGTGCTCTCCTATCCACTTCCAGTGTGTGGGATTTCTGAATTATTCATTAACACACAAGAAACAAGAAGGGGCACTCAAGCAGGATGATGCCCTGGCTCGACAGGCTGCATTTCAGCAGCCTGATCATTCCTGCAGAGCTCTGTATCCCTTCCTCCCCTTGCATTAGAGCACTGCAGATCAATAGGAAAAGCAGGGACTCATGGGAGGACAACCAAGAGGTTTCAAATTCTTGGCAGCTGAACTTGGAAAGAAACAATTCTGGATGAACTCTCACAGAGCAGCAAATAACTTTTCATGCCTTGTATTCTGTTCTGTTCTGCTGTTCAGAGCTCTCTACCACTCCCTTTGCAATCCATACATATGTATAAAAATCACGACATTTGTTCAAAGCAGTATAAAAATCATGAGACTTGAACGAAACAGTGTGATCTCGGTGCCAGTGCCTCTGAGGGATGTTAGCTCACATGGGAGTGATCAGCTCGGGGGCGTGTGTGCAAGAGAGCAGATGGTGACAGTGGATACACCTCGAAGCTCCAGAAATAGGGGTTTTGGTAAGGTAACACTCCCAGGCACTGGGAAGAGGGAACGTGAACTGAACCGCACGTTGGGGAAGCACAAACATCTCTGACACACAGGTGGGAGTCAGCTCTCTGGGAAGAAAGTCCCCCGTGAAGCCAGTTCTGGTAGGACAAGTCCTCCAAGGACGTGTTCAGGGTCCCAGGCAGGCCCCTGCTCCCAGCAGCACAGTCACCCTTGGCTTTGTGCCGTGACCTTCCCCCTGAGAACAGCTCTCCACAGCATCCAGGCCCACAGGAGGCTTAAGTGGTTTTTCTCTCCACTGTGTTTTCACTTCATTAAATGTTCTCATTTACAAAGAGAGAAGTTACTCTCTTATTGCTGGGAAACAAAGGCTGCTTGACAGCCACTCAGTTCTAGAACTCTCTCTGGAAAAGATGGAGAAGGCTTTAGTTACAGAGACTACAGATGAGGCTTGTGGGACTACAGCCATCCCACCAGCACGAGAGAGGCAGGGGAAGACCTGTCAGGGAATGGCTGTGTATCATCTAAACAAAAATTCCCTTTATTTACCATTCCTGGTCCTTGACAAATATGAGGTTAACAATCCTTTGACTTCTCTGTAAATCTTAGTCCATGCCATCAAGGTATGACTGTCAGAGTGTAGAGGACACTATGGCTTACTTTAAAGTGGAAAAAAAGAGTTTAAGCCATCCATTGCAATTTCTACTTTTAGAAAGTGTTTAAAAGTGTTCACATTAGAACTAGAACAAATATACTCCCTAAAAGCTTTTCCAGCAAGATTCACCAATGGTGAACCTGCTGCCTATCAGAGCAAGATCAACAAACAAAATGCTTGCATAACAATTTATCACTGAACTGGATTAAGCAATTAGAAAGTACATCAAGATATACCTTGTGTGGAAGCAATTTGAATTTAAAATTATGACTCTTCAGCTGAAAGAGAGATACAGCAAATATTCTGAGAATTAAGACAAATGAAGCAGACAGCAAGTGTCCATTAAAAAGGAAGGTTCTGATCCATCTTGGTTTGTTTAAAAAGAAACTAAATCACAATGCCCCACATTTGAATATACCTTTAATACATTAATTTTTGAACAGGAAAAAACTCTTCCACTCCATGCAGAGCAGAATTCCATAGAGAAGAGGAAAACCCAGGAAAAAAGATGACAAAACTCTCTCCCCATCACACTTTCCTACAACTGCATGATGACCTGTCTTCACTCTGTCCATCTTCTCCCTCCATTAAAGTCCAAAATCATTCTATCCTGTAGTGATACAAGTAATTCAAGAACAGGATAGATTGTCTTCACCCTCTGTTCCCTGGTACAAGATGAAATTTGGCCATCTAAGTATTAATGATGGCTATTAAGTGTATCCATGATAAAATAACCCTTCTGTAAGTTACACCGAAAAATCAATAGGACAAGTCAATATCGGTAAGACAAACACTCTGCTCCATTTCAGAGGCTAAAGAGGTCCTGTTTACAACACAAGCGTAAAAAGTGATACTGATATGGAACTTTCTAACTAAATGATCTTTAGTGCATTAAAAGTGTAATTTTACAGCACTGTTCATATCCAGTCTTCCAAAGCAAAGTATTCCCAAGTAATTGCCCAAAATGGCCCAACTCCTTCTACTTTGCAGGAGTACATTCCCACCTTGAAGTTCATAAACAATGGAGTTGGTCTAAAATTTTCGTAAAGGCGGATGTGAAAGTTTTATGTTATTATGCATCAAATCCTTGAACTACAATTACAACGGCTTTCGTTTTTGAAGTTCTGGTTTTTGTCTTTTTTTTTTTTTAATAGACCACACAACCATGTTATTATACAAATTATCAGACAAGTACTAACAAGAATCTACTCTGCACAGATGTTGTTCATGAGTTGTAATTGAAGGTTAATTATTTCTCAAACAGTGAGAGAAGCAATCTTGAAAAACAACCTTGGATGCTCTCCAAGGCAGCGATCACAGCTTTCAGGTAGAGTATCTGGGAAGAAAAATTGTCAGTGGTTCAAAAACTTACTGCAGCATGATATTCAGATTCTTCAAACGCCGTATTTATGATATTGCACTGAAGTGGTGCTCAAATTTACAGCCCAGGTCTTCTGTTCAGAAGATCCAGGAGGGGCTTCCCACACCGAGTCCTGACCTCACAGACATTACAGGACAGTCCCTAAGCAGTGCCTGGGCTTTGAACACCCACAGCAGTTAAATAACCCTTGCTCCAAGCAGTCCTTACACCCTACAAACACTGAAGGTCACTGCAGAAACCTTTTCATTAACACCACCAGGGCTTCACTGGGCCTTGTTGGAGCATGAAGTGCTAGAAGAACTTGTTCTATACAGAATCCTTGGCCCAAGGAAAGCCTCTGAAAGCATAACTGGCTTAGCAGCCAGCAAATTGAGCTTCCTCGGCTCACCTCTCCTTCTGTGGAATGAAAATGAAATTCCTGAGAAATTCTCCATGAAACCAGGAGTTGAGGAACATTAAGCTATCTGTAAGCAGAGGTGAACAAGAAAACAGTTCTTTTCCTGGCATTTACCAAAGCCATTAAATTCTTGCCACTGACAGCCCCCTGTCACTCAAGAGTCCTGCATGGAAGAAAAGGTTTTATTAGGTGTACAGAAGAGCATAATCCCTACTCATCCTTCTCTTCTTTTGATGCTTACACGTGTTTAAGAGGTTCTCTTGATTTAATCAGGTTTCACTGAAAAGGATTTCAGGCTCTACACTGCTATGAACAACCCACTTGCGCCTTGCAATGTCCACAAAGAAAGAGGAAGAAAGCATGAGAAGATTTATTCCAATACATTAAAATTCACCCCTAGCTTAATATATAAAGCCTCAGATTTTATTACTGCATATAAAAAGAAGAAGGCAAGACTGTTCTGTCCATTTTTACATTTAGCTGTATCAGAAGCCACAGCACTTTCCAGTTAAGTAAATATCCAGTTAAGTTTCTTGCACATTTCAAATAGACTCTACCTGTTAAAGTGATCTTGTCTTCAATGGATGTCACCACTGAACAAACAAAACCTATTTGTTCTACCAAGGAGTTTAACAGCCCTGCCACATGCCAAGCAGGCAATTTGCTGCTCAAATCCTAGAAACACAGCAAAAAACCTCCCAGCTTCACATCCATTCTGCAAATTCCTGAAAACAATGAGGACATTGCCCATAGCCACTACCAAATAACCCACTAAACAGACTAAACTCAAATTCAATAACTACTTTGTGATCTTGTAAGAAGGGCTTTGATTCAGTAAATTAAAAAATCTCTATGGAGACAGGAAACAGCAGAGAAGTTATTCTTGTGCTTTAGCTCCACTAAGTTACTCTGAGACCATAAAAATTTAGAGACAATTTTTTGTTGGCTCCTGGCTTCAAACAGCACTTACCACCACTCATCCAAAACACATGAGGGATGTAGATGGGGAAGCAAAACAACCTTTCAGAACAGAGACAGAACAAAGCTTTATCTCCACACAGCTCTGCAGACACAGTCCAGGCTACTTCACACCTATTTAATCTCTTCCAAGTCTTCTGCAGTGCAAAAGGAACAGCTTCATGTTAAATTTCAGGCATAATCACATTTTATACACACAGCCAATCACAAAAATAAGAAATACCACTGAAATGGTGTTATAAAGGAAACTGCAGCTCAACAGCTCACAGTCAGAGTGCTGCTTGCACAGCACATCACACGCCACCCTGGATTTCTGACAGCAGGACCTTTCATGTGTTAAACTGCTACAAAGCACTTCCAAGCGAAAGCAACTGCACCAATACACCAATACAGGCATTGCTGTTCATCTCTGTGGTTCAGGCAGCATTTCCATGGTTACAGTGCTGATCACTATTTAATGACACTCCAATTCCAGACCAAATGCATAACTTGGCATTTTCAACAGCCCTAAAAGCAACCCCGCAGGCCAGTTCTTGCAACCTGGCTTTGAGTCCCGTGAGGGGGAATGCAGCAGAATCATGAACTCATTCTGGTTGGAAAAGACTATTAAGATCATTGAGTTCAACCATTAACCGCAGCACTGCCCAGTCCACCACTGAAAACTCAGCACACTGCTCATTACATCCTCCAGGTCATTGCAAAAGCAATCACTGAAACTGGACAGATTTCCAAGGAAACTCAGCACAGCATCCACACCATCTTCCCAGACTTTGGTACCCATTTTAGTTTGCCTTGCTTGTGTTTAAACTACTTTCCTTTGAGGTCATGATGCAGAGAAAGCAACAGGAGTCTTACTGAAACCAAAACATTACTGCACAAAACATGACCCCAAATCACGTGGACTTTGGGACATTATCTCAGCTGTTAATCACAGGATACTGTTTGCAACAAGATCACCTCTGGTAGCTGTCGCACAGATAGGAGGATTATGCATATTAGAATCACTTTCATGAACAGGATTTAAAACTAATTTTCTACTGCTTTTAAGTTATAGAAGGCATGAAACCCCTGCCTTAAGAGGATGGTAACAATTTTATGGAAAAAACATTGCCTTGGGGCAATTTTAAAAGTGTACACACATTTTAGAGTTTTAGTTTACATTCTCTTCAAAGAAGTGCTTGTTCTTCCACCAGCATACAAACCAGAAATCAAAAGGATTTCACAGGCAACTTAGTGAGAGAATGCTCCATTTGGACAGCACCTGCAACTAAATACCAGTAAAACACTGAGCTTATGCAAGGAAATACTTGATAATACATGTTCATTAAGCATTCTTGACACATCTGAGTTATACAAAAAAAAGCATCAATTCACTTAAGAGTGCCCAAAACCAAAAATAAGGAAGGGGATAGAAGGCAAAAAGCAGGAGCAAGGAGTTTCTGGGGGACAGGAGGGTCTGAGGCAAACTTCCTCTGCATGGCAGCATAAACATGTTGGCTACAGAGCTAAGGAATCTCAGCCTTGGTGTTCAGTGTTTTCAGCCATGAATGAAGTTACTTTAATACTTTAATATTTCATTAAAATAATTTAGGCCTCATAAATAAAGCAGGAGATTCAGAACAGGTTATGAAGCAGTCTTCTAGGTAAACGGAATTTTACTGAGAGTTCACTGTTGAGTTATGCATCTGTGCTCACCAACTCACCAGACCAAGCCAAGAGCCTCTTTCCTGCACCAGAAAAAAAACAGCCAGACACAGAAATGTCAATTCTCATGAGGGATGTGACCAGTCAAGCCACCCATGCAGGCTCTTTCTGCACAGATCTGTACTTAATACCCCTCAGTGTACCCTTCCCATTCAACATCTGGACATTTTAATTTCAGAAAAGTGCTCAGAGAGAAGCTTTACCAGCAATACTACAGTGGCCTGATGTTGCATGGAATGACACTGGAAGGGAACTGGCTTACAAGCACCTAATAACCACTTTGTTACACAGGGATTCCATCTTCTTCCAGATGAAAAATAAATCTTCAATGATTTAATGCAATTTTGTTCAAAAGGTACACCAATTTAGCAGGTAGAACAAACTGGGGATAAAGGATCTGGCCTGAAGACAAGGGCTAGCATAACACCTTCTGTCTGTAAAAGATGATCTTCAATAACCACAGACATGCCTCAACAGGACTTTAATGTGAAGAGTGGTTACTTTAAAACAGATCTGAATCATCTGTGGTTTGCTTAAATAAATTTGCACAGGTGAAATTGTGTAATAATTGATTCTTGTATGGGAGCCTAAATGTCCATCTTCAGAGGACACCTTAACCTGAGGGCAAGATAGAGGAGAAAGTAGACAGCTTGTGTAGGAGTTTCAGAGTTATAACTTTGCCTTCCAGGCACACACAAGAGAGCCATTAATTCTCTTCCTCCCTTCGGGAAGTCCAGAGAGCCCAGAAGTGCCCAAGTGCCACTCTCCACTAAAGAGTGAGCACACCAAACTTCAACTGCAGCCTCTGCACAATCTTGAGACACAAATCTCTAAAATGAGAAGCTGGAATAGAGAAGCTGGACAAGTACCACTCCTTCCTCAAGAAAAACAAAAGGTTAAGGACAGAAACCCAACAACCACACTGAATGCAAATAAAATAATTTTAATCTTCCTTTCCTTTGGAGTAAGCTGGGAAAGGCTGATCATTCAGGTTAGGCTGGCTTATGACTGAGCAACCAAGATCAAATTGCTGGTTAGAAAACAAATGACATTGCTCCGGTCTAGACTGAAGGTTGAACATCAAGGACAGACTTTACAGCTGTGCTGCTCCAAGTTGCTCTTCAATATACACAGACCTTACCTAACCGAGTGGAGGCAACAGCAATACCAGATGGACTTGCAATTTCACTGTAGCTTGTTTATATCAAATGCATTTGCAACACTATTCTATATTCAGGAAAAAATGCCTGCCCTGTCCGTGTTCCAAGCGACACAGATGGAAATCAGTCTGGCCCAGAAGCCACGTAGCTCCGGGCACAACACTTTGTTCGACAGAATGTGCCCTGCAATTAAAGTCAACCTCAGTAGTTCCTATGAGAGGAAACTTGGCTTCTGACCCCAATTGCACAGGACACGACTGTTTTGGCTCAAGGTTAAAGTACTCTGGAGAAGAGGCTGACCTCCAAAAGAGCATCACAGCAAAGGCTGGCAACAGGCCAGGGAAAGCTTAAATGTCTGGAGACCGCCATGTGATTACTGGGGAATGTGAGCTATTCCCAAGCACTTCCTATTTCTCTGCAACACGGGAGATACACAGCCCTTTACATAACACAGGAACATCTTTCTGTGAATTTTTGGAGACACACATAAAAATGACTGTAAACCATTAAGCTTGTCCTACCGTTTCTTCTAATTAGCATTCCTTGTCTTACAGCAGCTGAACAATCACAGCCACACTCTGTGTTGCCAACAGGCATTTCAAAGGCACGGGGTATTGTCACACTGAAAGCAGAATTTGGTACTTGGCTTCCCCTTTCCTTTTCCAGTTAACAAAATTGAATGTCTGGTTCCTCTACAGTCAGTTTTTTTAAATTCAGCTGCAATACCACTGTGTCCACTGAGGGTCTATTTTTAGAACAGTCAAATATTCCTTGCTGCTCTATTGTACCATGCGTAAGTCTCACTTTTATGAGTCCTATAATTAGTATTCGTCACTTGTTTGGTCTTAGAATCACAGACACTTTCAATAAGAAGGTCTGTTACAACATGTTTAACATCTGGAATATGTTAGGCTATTTTAAATAAAATTATTACTGTGCAGACAAAATCTAATTTATGAGCGGAGAAGGACAGGATGACTACAGCACTGCTACAGTATGGGCTCTGAATTCCTTATTAAACCATTGTCTGAGAGGTTAAAGACTTGTACTACCACGAGGAAAAAAGTCTCCATGAAGGCTCAGTGGAACAGGTTTGACTTCATTGCCTCAGACTTCACCCACCAGGTTTTCATTTGGCCCAGAGGCAACTGGCCTCTAAACACTGCACCAGTGATTTCACTCTTCCAAGGCTATCATCAGTACAGTGGGCTTCACCAGAAGGACACAGAATTCAAGACAAATAGCAAGGCCTTGGTCTGGCTTTTGGACCAGCAAAATATCAAATTCCAGACAGAGAGCAGCCACACTCTATTAAACAAATTAAAAATTTTTTAAGTACATGATTTTAAGTCTTGACCATTCGCTAATGTCAATGGAATGTCATCAAAATGCAGCATGATAGGGTCTGGAGCCTGCAGGCTATTTACCTCAAGCTAGGAAGTGTAACCAAAAAAGTATGTTACATATCCAATCCTTGTCTGATGTATCAAGAGACCCTCAAAAAGGTAAAAAACTGATGGTGGAAGACCAAGACTACAGAGCAGTAGTTCCTCATGTGAAACCACAAACTATTGAACAGACTAAGACCCGGCACCATGGAAATGAATAATTTAAGAACTGAGGGAGGTACCTGCCAGATCTAAGAGGGCAGGCAGCACAGGGAGCCTGAGTCAGGCTGCACTGCCTCTTCTGACACAAGGAGCAGGAGGTGTGAGGCTGAGCAAGCTCCGCCAGGCTCGAGGGAAAGGATCCATCTCTTGACAGAGCGTGTCATGAAGCACCAGCTCCTGCTGGGTGTCACCACAGAGCTCCCTGGGCTCCAGAAACAAATTGGGAGCAAAAGAAACCAAGCACATGAGATGTTATTCCTGACAACGGCACATTCCGGACCAGAAGGGCTGTCAAGACACATTGCTGGAGGATGAGAGTATCCTAAGAGAGTGTTACCATATGTTTATCTCATTCCTATCCACTCCCCTAGAAGCATATACTGCCCTTGGCCACTGCCTGAAAGGCAACACCAGCTAGAGAGGCCTCATAGTGCAATTCAGTCCTGTGCTTCTCATTAAGGGACAGAATAAAAATCCAAATTCGTCATTTGGATCTCAACAACCAAGTAACACCAGTGCAAGATCCATCACTGGCATGGCACAACTTCTGCATCCCTGAATCTGCTCCACAATAAAATACGCACAGAAAATACCACCTGGCTTCAAAAGACAAGCCATTAAAAAAAGAACAGCCAAGAGTTATTTGATTCTTTTCTAACAAGCAATTAAACTCATAGATTATGGACAATCAGTTCTTTGCTCTTCACCCTCCTTTACAGCAAAGAAAGGCAAAGAAAAGTATGAACCGGTTTAGTCAACACAGAACAAACAAGTTCAAGTGAAATTGCTTTAAATCCTGTTCATTACAACTTCAGTGGCTGCACCACACAGACCATGAAACACTTCAATAGCAATAAGTAATTTCATAGAGCCTTGAATTCAGTAATGAAGAACTTATCTACAAGCCAATGAATTGCACAGCGAAGAGTTTTGCAAATTATACAGTATAATTTACACACTGAATGAAATAGCCAGAAAAAAACATCCTCTGAAAGGCTTCTGCTGCCTGATGTGCCTGAACTGGACTGACTGTCTGTGGCATTTGAATTTTACACTAAATGAAGAGACACAATGCACTCAAGAAAGGAAGTGCTCTCATCAGGAAGCTGTCCCCTTCTGCTGTGGCATAAACAGCTCTAAATGGCACATCACCACCCTGACCATCACCAGGGAAATATTCATTTTCACAAAATGAGATCTATTATTGTCAAAGTGATATGATCTAATATTACAGCAGCAGTAGGCAAGGCAGAAAGTTATCAGACAGGATGAAATGGTGAGGTTCGCAGTGTAGCTTTCAACTCCTGCACAAATTGATCTGCATATATTCCAAAAAGCATCTGTACTCAAGTTATGAGACTATAAATACCAACAGAATGAAAACGGTTGTAATTATCCAGTAAGTCATCCATAACCCTACAGATTTAGATATTTAACTTCATCAATCTGACCAGGAGAAAACCTTGAAATAGTAAGAGAACCCAAACATATACAATTAAGAATTAAAGCAGCTTAAATAGAAGTTCACTTTTAATACAGAAGGGTAGCTTCTCTTTCCTCCCTCCCACAATCCCTCTGCTGTCGCCAGAGTTAAAGCTGGTATGTTCCAACAGCCCAGTGATATTTTTATTTTCAAATTTGCTGATATATAGAATGCAAAACTTACTATAATAAAGTAAAACCCAAGAGGAGTCCAAGACAGAAAGTGCTCAAATATGCAGTTTTGTACATGAATACAAAGCAAGACAGGCAGCCAGTCCATTCACATGTGATCATGTTTGAGCATACAACACAGAAATTTTTAATTTTCATTTTTCTGATGTAAGGACAGCATCCCCTTTATGCCAGAGCAACTCACAGAACCCACAACTCCAAGCCATTAAGTGCAATTTGCAAGCACTTTGCACTGCTAAATAATACCTGAAGACTGCTGAATCAGGTTTCTAATGGCCCCTTCATTTACTGTTACAGCAAGTGGCTTCTGCATTTTTCAAACTGCAGATCCCTAATTATTTCCCAACGGAATCGAGGGCTCCCAGAGTGCAACCTCTAGTGGCAGATGCCCTGCTGACTCCTCTTTCTTGCAGCCAGCTGCCATCAGCTCATCCACAGCACGGCGGGGGGACGAGCACCTGCTCCCAACAGGGGTGCTCAGCAGCCTTAAGGGAGCCCAGAGAGGAAATTGGGCTGACAAGGAATTTATCTTCCTTTTTTTCCAGGACAGCTCCAGCCCGGCCTGTGTCCCTAACCTGGCTTGCTGATGAACACATCTTTGCAAGAAAGCAAGAGCAGCAAGCTGGTGCACCAGCTTAGCTACAATGGGAAACCACATATTGGTGGTATTTCTCTGACCCTTAGAAGACGGAGTATGTGAACCACAAGCTGAAAACCTCTGTGGACTGGGCTGAAATCAGCATGACTTGAGCAAAAGCAATGCAGAGAAAAGCCAAGAACTTGAGAGCTGCTCTCAAATTGTGATGGCTCATTGCTGGCTTGTACTCCTCTGGCAGAGCTGCCCCGCGCTGCAGTGGAGCCCAGATGATGCCACGCAGTCCTTCCAGGCCATGCTGCCATCAGCTGTGCCACCAGCGTGGGTCCCTGGCTTGGCTCTGACCTCAAGCACCACTGACTGGCTGGTGAGGGCTGAAACGAGCTGCCACTTCACTGTTAGAAAGCCGAATTATTAAATTACCTGTAATAGGCCTTACTTAACATTTTACATGAGCTGCTAACCTGACCTGTTTCAACTATATCACGAAAAAGATAAAGAGTTAATAACTCAGCTTAACATCCTAGTTCTTCATTTAGAATACATGCACAGTATTTTTAAACTACATGAAAAAAAAATGGAAGACAAATTCACTTGGGAGAAAAGGAAATAGACCATTTAAGACAAACCTGTAATTAATTTCAACTCGAGCTAATTAACAGCTTTCTTTGCATATTCTCGGAAGATTCATTCTACATTCAGAATGCAACAGCTTGAAGATTCCATCGCCAGCCTCCCTCCAGGAACATACTGAATCCAAACTGAGTTCAAAGCAAAAGCAATCCTGGTTACAATGAATACCTCCTCAATTCTGGGTTCCAAACTCTGACTGAAGGTGCTTTATGGGAAGTCCTCAGGCAGCACAGACTGCCCAAGCAATATGGAAACACCTCATTCTGATATCTAAGCAACGTCTGACTTCTCCCTGGATATGCTTTTTAAATTAATTTTTTAAAAAATCACCATATCCATTTCCCATGGGGTTTTGAACGTTTTTACACATGCTTCTGACTGGCTAACCACACATTAGACCACGGCCATGAGGTTACACCTTTTCCCGACTGTAACTGTAGAACCCTGAGTGTCTAGGACTCTGCAGGATGTGTAACCACTTCTTTCCCGCCAGATTCCCACCTGTTTAAGAGTTTTAACTCAAAGGCAACATCACTTGGCTGGATCAACAGATCCTGGAGCAGCACTTCACACCAGAGCTAAAACACCTGCAAAGGGTGAAAAGCTCTGCATGCTTTCAGAACAAAACACAAGAACTGTTTTTATACATATCTTCCTTCTTCTGACACCTTTCAGAGTGTGACAGTAGTGGTGGTTTAGCTTTTAAAGTGTAAAGGACTTGCTAAAAACTGACTCAAGCTTTTGGTGAACAGGAGAACTGCAACTGTCAGCTACAGTCAGGTCATGCGTTTGCCTAAAAAAACCCAAACAAACAAAACAAAAAAACCAGGAAACCAAGCATGGAAATAGCTAAGCAGGTCACAAAATAACACAAAATAATACAAACTGCACCATTAGCAGGCTGCTAAGTCAATATTTTTCCCTAGTGCTCAAGTGAACCTTCACATTTGTTACCGACAGCCCATTTCAAACAAGTGGCCAAATAATCATTTGTTCTTACACCGTGTGCCTACACAGGAACCACCACCAACATCAACCAGCACTGAAACTGCACACACATAATAGAAATTCGGAAATTCCACACAAGACTCTGCTCCACCACAGCTTTACCAACACAATTCCAACAGAAAATAAGGCTGAGTTCTCAGCAAAGACAGGAAGCAATGCAGATGAGACTCTGGGAGCTCAGTGGTTTTGGGAGCAGATACTCAGTTTATTCCCTTCCCCAGAATTTAAGTCCCCAAGTCAAATTCTCAGAAAAATGCATTGCATCAGGGGAATAAAATATTTCTCTATATATTTAAAGCCTTCTTTGTGCTTTCAGAAACACTTGCAGGAGAGCTTTTTTCTCACCAGCCTCTCAGCTCCTCTTCACACGATGTGTGAAATGCAATTTTTCCAGGGAAAAAAAAAAAGACACTGGAAGGAATAAAAATTGCGAGTATTTATGAGCAGGTGTGGCACTTAGCTTGATACAGTTTGAATGTTTTTTAAATTACTTTTTAAAGTAATAACTTTTATAATGAAATAATAATGTACTGCCTGATCAGGAAGCTCATTACAATAGAGATCAATGGGTGATACTTTGATTTGTCAATCTTAAAAAACATAAATTTTTTTCTAATCTACTCTATCACTGAAGCGTATTTATCCCATTTATAATCTTATTACTTACCTGTAATTGAGAGATACTTTAATTCACGAGATATACCTTAAAAACTGCTTTTTAGATCTATAAAGCCAAAGAGAGTCAGTCAGCCTGTTGTCCAAAAGCGGCAAATTTGAACCATTAAAATGATAATATAATCAAAGGCACTACACATTATACTTACTAGGAAAGATTCATGCTTGACATACTTCAGATATTTCATCAGAGCAATAGCAAAGTGTGGGATTGATTTTTTTTTAATTCATATTATTTCTGAAACTAAGTAATTTGCGACTGTAAATAGGACATTTTCTAAATGGGCTGAAGAGCAATATATTTTCCACAGAGCATTCAGAAACTTAAAAAAAAAGAAAAATCCCGCTGGTCAATGGTTCAATCCAATGTGTGCTTTTTCAAAAATCTTATTTATTTTCCATTTGCATAAATTCCACCCTTGGAATGCCATTGCAGCTGATTATTCATTATTTAAATTTACTTTGGAAATTAAACTCAAGGGGAATTATCTAAAGTATGTCAGACTGAAAATGAGCTGCGAATCTCCAAAGTTAATTTTAGCCTCATGTGTGTTAAGGAAGATTCAAGTTCTTAACTGCCTTTTAATATTAAGAACTACTTATTCAGCAAAGTCCCTGTATTACTTTAAATGTAAACCTCTTTAAGCTAATATAAAAAAAATTGAATCTGTAATCTTTAGAAGTTTTATAAAAGCAGCTTCTCAGTTTTCCTCCAGTATATTTAACCTTGGTAACTTGACAAGTGAGTCTAAGTAAACAGCCATTTTTCCACATTTCAGCTGCTTCCAGCATTACGTAAACTCTGAACAGGAGGAAACACGAGATTCTATTCAGACTCTTGAACAGCTGTGCAAGCTGCTGCTCCGGGTGCTTTGTAAAATACATATCCACTGACACACAGAGATTCCAAGAAGTTAATTATGACAGATATTCCACAGAGCAGCTAAAAATCTTCATGGCAGCTTCGGAAATTATTTGGTGAAATCATTTTCCCTGTGTTAGGTGTATCAGACTAAAATGTGATAATTTCTAGCCTATGATTCTAGAATATTTTCAAGTTTAGGAAATAGCTTCATTAAAAGATTTGCATCTTAAACATTATCAGGAGCCATACAATTTGCCAGTAGAAGGAAATCTTCAAGGGAAGATTTAACGATGGCCTTTAACGATGAAGGAAGGTAGGAAGTTTGAAGCCACGGAACTCCAGACTCTCTCCCAGGCACAGCAGCTCCCCAATTCCCAGCTGGGATATAAGGGGTCATGCCTTAAGGTTATTGTCATAGAGATATATTAGGGTTTAACAGATGAGTTTTAGATTTCAGTGGAGAAGCATAACAGAGAAACTTATTTTCAACACTGATGCAACTTAGGAAAAGGATTTTGACTCTTGTCTATTTTAGAAGTCTTTATATCATAATTGCCCGCAAAACACTTCTGTCTTGTCAATCTTGGCTTAGATCAAAGTGGATTTAAACTCAGGGTTTTGTCTTAATATAGAGCTGCAGTCACCCTTCCCAGAGAAAAAAGTTCCCTGGGAACACACTAGAGCTGCATGAATGGAATGCTGATTGTGCTCCATTCTCCCTCAAGCACCTCTTGGAAACCCAGGAAGGGGAAAGTGGGCAAATCGGAAGTTTGCACTGTAAATGACCTACTCTGCAAGTGGCATTCACTCAGTGGCTTCTAGAAAATAAGAATTAATGCTGATTTCTCTATCTGAAGGCTAAATATGAGTTTGACTTAATGAGTTCTAATTTGTAATTGCAACACGTATCATCCAGGAAATCTTTCCAGTGCACGTGGGCTTCAGTAACACTGCTGAACTTCATCACTACTCTATAGAGAGAATTTCCTCTTGAGTTCCACAGAACACCCAGGGAAGGGGGGACAACAAATCTTTAAAAGTACTCAGCACCTGAAGACAAAGGTGAGATCCCACACAATGAGACCCAGGCTAGTGATTTTTGTCAGACAACTCAGCATACGGAACCCTGCTGCCGCATTGACCAAACCAAGGTTTCTCTGAGAGGATTTTTACTGACAGATGAGTATCTCAGGGGTGTGGGTTTAAACCTGTTTGAGGACACATTCTCTCAAGGGCTGGGTGCCAATAAAAAAAGAGGGAGAAAGGAAAATTAAACACAACACATAATGTTAAGTCATTTCTCGGGTGTTTTAAATTCAAGCTTGGTATATATCAGGCTGTTCCTCATTTCAGAAGAGCTGCTGGCCCTGTTAAAATAACATCCTAGCACTTTTTTTGTTGAGAATATGCAACGTAGTGCTTCCACTGTAGTGAGCACAAAATTTGACACAAGTATTCCTTCCAGAACTACTTCATCAACTTATGCAACCACTATTCAACCAAGGGAAACCAGTAACAAAGCAGTAACAAAACGTATCAAGCTAGCGTATACTGTTGACATTCCTTACAGAATTTGGCTCATGGAGGCACTCCTCTACACACTCCAGAAAATGCATGGACAGTTTTGATGGATCATCAGCAGGAATTTTACAAGTTTGAAAAATCAGTAACAGCAGCAGCAAAGGAGGGGGAAGGTGTTCATCCAGTGCTCACATTCTAAACAAGTACAAGTGATAACTCACTGTCCTGACGCAGACTAAATAAATCAGATGTATTATTGCTCAGCTAAACTCCAGTGTCAGAAAGGATCCTGTTTGGCTATGTCTTTTTATAAGCATTCACCTCCTCTTAGTTCACTTTTAATTTTTAACTATTATTTTATCCTATACCTACTATAGCCCATTGCTTTCTGAAGAAAAGCTTTAATGTATTATTCTTCAGATATTATCCCCAAGACACAGAACAGTTTGAGAGCTCTCAGTCAATGCTAACAGGTCAAAAGTGTTTCTAATTACACCCAATAAAGAACGGTGAACAAATCTGATATCAGCATTTTGACTCAAAATAACCTTGAAGAAATAACTCAAGGGAAGATTTTTTTGCTTTCAATTCAACAGCAAGGAAAAGACTCATCAGTTTAGCAAACAGCCACGAAATTTCATTTAAGAAATTAATTTTGCCTGATTGATCTAAGAGCCAGTATAACCTCACTGAAGGCTAAAGTTACAGACACCGCTGAATTTCACTGGGAGACCACCTGAAGTTCAGCTGTCAGAGTTACTGAAGCCATAAAAGATCTTACACGTATCACAGCTGGCTTTTTCATTGCTCAGCAAAATAACCACTCTCTGACTCGAAGTGTTTGCAGGAGCAAGACCTACATGTGTAACACTGCAGGCAGCTTAGGGAATAAGATAAAAAGAAATGCAACTATTCCCTGCAGAGTGATCTAATCCTTTTTTGCCCTGTGACTGCAAAGGATCACTTCTGTAAGGAACTCTGCACTCCAAACCATGTGATCTATCCAAATATTTACACTACGAGCACTATTAAAACTCTCCTCTGAAGCCATTAAACATAGTATTTTCAGCAAGTGAAATCAAACAATTATTATTTAGATTACGGTTCAGTTTTAACTGTTTTTATCAGGGAAAAGCTCCTTAACTGCTCTTTGTAACTCACGAGAGCCCCACAGCTGTGGTTTCAACTGAATATACTTGAAAATGTCAAATACCTACTTCCACTCTGTTTTTTTAAAGGAAAAAAAGGGAGGGAGGAGGAGGAAAGAGAGAAAGAAGAGAGAGCCTAATTAGACTTTCTTTCTTGTAACATTATCACACAAATTAGCAACATGCACCCAAAAGGCTTTTTGTTCATCTCTCTGGCCTCCCTAGCAAGCTTTTCCTTGCCTTCCCTCAAAATGTTCCCAGTGTCCTTTGTCCCCTCTTCATTCAGGCATATCCTTGCTTTCATGGCTTTCTCCTTGCTCTCTAATCCTGCAAACTCTGCACTGATGAAGACACAACCATAACAATGTTTTAATCAGTGTATATGACACTTCCTCCCATTCTAGAAGAGTCTGCCCCCAGTAATCAACTTCCAGTACACTTCAATCCTACTTTTGTTCCAGCTTTCAAATACATCTGTAAACTGTATCTAAACTGAAGAAAATAGTATCTAAACTGTATCTAGACTGAGGAAAACGGGAGCACATTATGTTAAGAAAATACTCTGGGCAGAGAAGAAGCCATCAAAACACTTCTTTTTCATATTGTTGTCCGCTTTCTACATTTTACAACATCTATCAAACAAAGCCCAGTAAGCACTCAGCAATACAAGGAATTGTCAAGAAGAAAATTACAGCAAAAATTAATACTTACAGCCATAATTAACTCAAAAGGGTGTTTATACACCCGTACGGGGGATTGGTACTTCTGCACCATGGCTGCAGTTTAGTGAGATCGACTCAAACCTGAAAAAGAAATTTTTAAAACCATCTGTCAGACGTAGGAAGCCATTTTCAATTTTCTCTTACAATTAGTCTGTGTGTGGTACCACGCCAGCAATTCCACAGGAAATCCTTCACAATTCCCTGACAACCTTTTTTAAGACCCAACAGGGCCTTGAAAAGCTATATATATATATTTCTGTCAGAAATGACTTATCATTTCTTCCAAAGACAACATAAAATTAGCACATTTTTAGTGCACTTTTAGTAACAAATCTTCAACATATTTTATGACTCTTTGTCAGGATGGTGAGACTTCCTGTGCTGCTGCTGAGAACCAAACACTGACACATCCCAGCGACAGCCAGAGAAGCATTTCCCAGTCCCCCAGCACGGTATGTGGGCTGCCCTGCTCACAGCAGGGACTGGGGGAGAAAAAAAACCAAGCAAGAAATACACAGAGCACAAAAAGAAGTTAAAAAAATAAGTGTTAAAAACGCTTGTTTTCAGAAAGAAGGAAAAAACCGGATTACTAAAGCACACTTACGACCAAGGGCATCCCTTGATCATCTCCAAAAAAAATTAAATTAAAACTTTTGAGAGAGAAACTTGTGAGATAGCTGGGGAAAAAAACTTCGAGAAAAATTCCACTATGTGGCCAGAAAAAATTCATTGGCAACACAGAGAGGAATTACTCCAAAGACGTCGTGCCTGCTCTACCCGGGGAATTGCTTGACCCAAACTCTCTCGACTGCAATTACGTTTATTGAATAATTCTGGCAGTAGCACTCGCAGATGAATCGCAGGCTGCGAGCCAGGCTCATTTTAGCGAGAAATGGCTTTGCTACAGCAAGTTCGCTTCACTTTTCTGTCCGTAAGGCGCTCGCAGGTCCCTGCAGCGCTGCGGGAACGCTCCCGGAGCTGGGGCAGCGCGGCTCGGCGGCTCCCCGGCCCCGCCGGAGCCAAAAACAACCCCCAAGCCACAGGAAAGTTCTTCGACATCCCAGCCCCGAGAAGAATTTACCCATGACTACCCCGTATTTTTTTTTAAAAAAAACCACCCGAATCAGCACAAACAGCCGCAAACCCTCTCTAATCCCCGGACAAAAAGAGTTACACAACAAAGAAACTCCGCGTTCCTCCCACCGCGCCGGAGACGGGACACCCCGGGAGGTAAGGGGATGGGGGGACACCTGTGACAGCCCTGAGATCCCCCGGAGCGATCCGGGACAGCCCGCGAGGGGACGGGACACCTGTGACAGCTCCGCAGGGACAGGACACCCCAGGAGGGGAAGGGACACCTGTGACAGCCCCGCGCTGCGCCGGAGGGATACGGGACAGCCCGGGAGGGACGGGATGGAGGAACACCTGTGACAGCCCCGCGCTGCGCCGGAGGGATACGGGACAGCCCGGGAGGGACGGGATGGAGGAACACCTGTGACAGCCCCGCGCTGCGCCGGAGGGATCCGGGACACTCCGGGAGGGGAAGGG
>VZRL01002167.1:623852-640525 GCA_013397895.1 Origma solitaria
TGCGCCGTGCCGGGGGCGGGGACGGGCGGGGCGCATGCGCGGTGCGCGGCGGCATGAGGGGAGATGGCGTGTGGGGCCGTGGTGTGGTTTGGGTGGGGAAGAATCCTGAATGTCATCCAGTGTCACCCCGTGCCGCGGGCAGGGACGGCTTGCACCAGACCAGGCTGCTTCGAGCGCTGTCCAACTTGGCCTCGAACACTTCCAGGGATAGGGCAGCCTCACCACCCTCGCAAGGAAGAATTTCTTCCAAATTTCTAATCACAGAATCAGAGGATCAGTTAGACTGGAAAAGACGTTTGAGATCACCGAGTCCAACCTGTGACCTAACACCACCTTGCCAGTTAGACCGTGGCACTAAGTGCCACCTCCAGTCTTTCATGAAACACCTCCAGGAATGGTGACTTAAACTAATCTAAGCCTACTCTCTGTCAGTGTGAAGCCATTCCCCCTTGTCCTGTCGCTGCATGCCCTGGTAAACAGTGTGTCCCCATCGTTCTTGTACACTCCCTTCAGGAATGGTGTGAAGCTGAGTCAGGGCAGGTTTAGGTTGGGTATCAGGAAAAGGTTTTTCACCCAGAGGGTGGCTGGGCACTGGAACAGGCTCCCCAGGGCAGTGGTCACAGCACTGAGCCTGTCTGAGCTCAAGGAGAGTTTGGAAAATGCTCTTGGGCACAGGGTGAGGTTCTTGGGGTGTTCTGTGCAGGACCAGGAGCTGGACTCAATGATCCTGGTGGGTCCCTTCCAACTCAGCACATTCTGTGATTCTGTGATGCTATATTGGAAAGCTGCAGTTCAGTCATCCCAAAGGCTTCTGCAGGCTGAGCAATCCCAGTTCTCACAGTCTTTCCTGATAGCAGTGGTGCTCCATCCCTCTGATCTTCTGGTGCCTCCTCTGGACTTGCTCCAACAGGTCCAGTGAAGGAGCCCCAGAGCTGGACAGAATATTGCAGGTGAGGTCTCACCTGAGCGGGGCAGAGGGACAGAATCCCCCTCACACCCATCACACACATCGCGGGTGCCTGAGGACATGGACAGCAGGACATGGCACCTTCTGCAGGCACCTCCTGTCCCCTCAGCCCCCTGAGCATTCTGTGGTCCCACACACCTCATGGCTCCCTCGGTATGGGGCTCTGGGGGCTCAGGGTGTGTTTCAGGCACCATCAGGGGTGAGGTGAGCCCAGGGCAATGCCACAGCACAGGGCAGCTGTGCCAGAGTCACTTGGTTCTCCAGGGCCACGGTGCTGTGGGAGCCCAGGGACCTGCCTTGGTCATCGCTGGAGCATCTTTGAACCTCTCCTCTATCACCATCATCAGCCAGCACTCACCCACCCCAGGGTATTTGCAGTCTGGGATGCCTCAAAGAGCTCTGTCTCACACCTTGCGTGGTTTAACTGTGATGTACTAAAAGCAAGAAGTACATCTTGTGTTTTTTACAGTACCAGTTTTTTTCAGTACTAAATTGTGTTTTTTACAGTACCACAGCGTCACAGACTGTGTTAAAATAAGAACTTGAAAGTTAGGGGCCCGTGTCTCTGCTCCCTTCAACAGTACTATTTGGACATTTTGTTTACCCACTATACGTTTTATTAATGGCTCCCTCCCTCAGAATATAAATCTACTAAATTCAGAGCCATATCCTGTCATTTTGATGCAATTCTTTCCCCAGGAAAGCTGATTTTGTGGTTACCACTAATAAGGGATTAAGCTACCATTCTTTCTTACACAAACCTTGTGTTTTTTAAAGTTAGTCAAGCATAGCCTGTTGTCTGATCTGAGCTAGTCCTTACAAGAAGCTGTTTAATGTGTTGAGAAATCGCTCCTCTGAATCTCATTTCTGTTGTGGCACTTGGCCAGTTGCCTTCATGTAGCTGAAGTTAACTAGTTAATCTCATAACTCTGTAATTAGATTTAGTTATCTGATTGATATTCCCTGCCATTATGCCTGCAACATCCTTTTCCTGCTCTGAAAGCCTGAGATATAATCCTACCGGCATAGCAGGGCGAGGAATTTACGCCCACTCAGATTCCTCTTTGTTCATAACATTTCCCTCTTTAGATTCTGGGAAATGTTTTAATTCTTACTGACTGATACTATTCTACTTAACCAGATGGCCAGTTAACCAGAAAATGTTTATTTGGACTTTAAAAGGTATTTGGAATTTATTGATAGAGTGAAATTCCATAATTTAATGTCTAAATCAATCAATCTCTTGGCTGTTTTTTTGCAGGAGCAACAACCTTAGCAAGGTAGAGAAAGAAGAGGGAAGTAATATGGTTTTAAATTTTTCTATTATTGTTTGTTTTCCTGTTACATCTTCTCTTATGGAAGCTCCAGCCATGCATCATTAGGAGGAATATAAGGGAATGAATGCGTGGGTGAAATGTTTCAGGAAAGCTGTGAGGCATGCTGGAGGCTGAGCCCAGAGGACACAGGCTNTAAGTGCCACCTCCAGTCTTTCATGAAACACCTCCAGGAATGGTGACTTAAACTAATCTAAGCCTACTCTCTGTCAGTGTGAAGCCATTCCCCCTTGTCCTGTCGCTGCATGCCCTGGTAAACAGTGTGTCCCCATCGTTCTTGTACACTCCCTTCAGGAATGGTGTGAAGCTGAGTCAGGGCAGGTTTAGGTTGGGTATCAGGAAAAGGTTTTTCACCCAGAGGGTGGCTGGGCACTGGAACAGGCTCCCCAGGGCAGTGGTCACAGCACTGAGCCTGTCTGAGCTCAAGGAGAGTTTGGAAAATGCTCTTGGGCACAGGGTGAGGTTCTTGGGGTGTTCTGTGCAGGACCAGGAGCTGGACTCAATGATCCTGGTGGGTCCCTTCCAACTCAGCACATTCTGTGATTCTGTGATGCTATATTGGAAAGCTGCAGTTCAGTCATCCCAAAGGCTTCTGCAGGCTGAGCAATCCCAGTTCTCACAGTCTTTCCTGATAGCAGTGGTGCTCCATCCCTCTGATCTTCTGGTGCCTCCTCTGGACTTGCTCCAACAGGTCCAGTGAAGGAGCCCCAGAGCTGGACAGAATATTGCAGGTGAGGTCTCACCTGAGCGGGGCAGAGGGACAGAATCCCCCTCACACCCATCACACACATCGCGGGTGCCTGAGGACATGGACAGCAGGACATGGCACCTTCTGCAGGCACCTCCTGTCCCCTCAGCCCCCTGAGCATTCTGTGGTCCCACACACCTCATGGCTCCCTCGGTATGGGGCTCTGGGGGCTCAGGGTGTGTTTCAGGCACCATCAGGGGTGAGGTGAGCCCAGGGCAATGCCACAGCACAGGGCAGCTGTGCCAGAGTCACTTGGTTCTCCAGGGCCACGGTGCTGTGGGAGCCCAGGGACCTGCCTTGGTCATCGCTGGAGCATCTTTGAACCTCTCCTCTATCACCATCATCAGCCAGCACTCACCCACCCCAGGGTATTTGCAGTCTGGGATGCCTCAAAGAGCTCTGTCTCACACCTTGCGTGGTTTAACTGTGATGTACTAAAAGCAAGAAGTACATCTTGTGTTTTTTACAGTACCAGTTTTTTTCAGTACTAAATTGTGTTTTTTACAGTACCACAGCGTCACAGACTGTGTTAAAATAAGAACTTGAAAGTTAGGGGCCCGTGTCTCTGCTCCCTTCAACAGTACTATTTGGACATTTTGTTTACCCACTATACGTTTTATTAATGGCTCCCTCCCTCAGAATATAAATCTACTAAATTCAGAGCCATATCCTGTCATTTTGATGCAATTCTTTCCCCAGGAAAGCTGATTTTGTGGTTACCACTAATAAGGGATTAAGCTACCATTCTTTCTTACACAAACCTTGTGTTTTTTAAAGTTAGTCAAGCATAGCCTGTTGTCTGATCTGAGCTAGTCCTTACAAGAAGCTGTTTAATGTGTTGAGAAATCGCTCCTCTGAATCTCATTTCTGTTGTGGCACTTGGCCAGTTGCCTTCATGTAGCTGAAGTTAACTAGTTAATCTCATAACTCTGTAATTAGATTTAGTTATCTGATTGATATTCCCTGCCATTATGCCTGCAACATCCTTTTCCTGCTCTGAAAGCCTGAGATATAATCCTACCGGCATAGCAGGGCGAGGAATTTACGCCCACTCAGATTCCTCTTTGTTCATAACATTTCCCTCTTTAGATTCTGGGAAATGTTTTAATTCTTACTGACTGATACTATTCTACTTAACCAGATGGCCAGTTAACCAGAAAATGTTTATTTGGACTTTAAAAGGTATTTGGAATTTATTGATAGAGTGAAATTCCATAATTTAATGTCTAAATCAATCAATCTCTTGGCTGTTTTTTTGCAGGAGCAACAACCTTAGCAAGGTAGAGAAAGAAGAGGGAAGTAATATGGTTTTAAATTTTTCTATTATTGTTTGTTTTCCTGTTACATCTTCTCTTATGGAAGCTCCAGCCATGCATCATTAGGAGGAATATAAGGGAATGAATGCGTGGGTGAAATGTTTCAGGAAAGCTGTGAGGCATGCTGGAGGCTGAGCCCAGAGGACACAGGCTGAAAGTGCAAACCGTTCCATATTTTTGGAAAATTAGGAATGCAGCCTGCTAGATACGAAGGGAAGTTTGGCCTTAGGGAGGTTATGCAAGGTCGGTCACTTCCCTCCATCTGAGCACTTTCCCTGGATTGCATTCCTTCACATTATGAACTTCGGTTACACAACTCCAAGCAATTGTTATCTTGATTCAGGCAATATTGCCATGGAAATTAATGAGAACTATTGGTATTCAATCCTCTACTATTAATAATAACTAACTGAAAGTGCAGTTGCTTGGGAGCAGTGCAGGGCTGATGCATATGAGAAAAGATTCAAAACACCTCTCAGCCGTGCTGGAATGCAGCTCAAGTTCCTGGAATTTCAGCAGGCAGAAACTTGCTCTGGTTTCTTTTGTTTGCATCACAGTGAGTGAGGAAAAGTGAAGTGATTCTGCCTTCTTACTGTCCAGCAGGTCTCATCTTCAGAGACAGGAGATTGTCAGCAGCTCATGACGAGACATGAGCACATGTCAACATGTGTTCACTCAAGGTCTTGCTGCCAAGCCATACATTTATTAAAATATGTGGAAAAGAGATGAGAGTTTGAGTTCAGGCACACTGAAATGCTTCAAGAGCCTTTCCCTAACAAATCAGTCCCGTCTGAGTCAGTGGAATTTTTTATGTACTATCAGCTGCATTGAAATAAATACCTGCTTCCTAAACCTTTAAAGCCATGGAAATGGTCCCAAATGATAACATTGCCAGCATGATGGAAATAATAATAAGCATGATGAGTGACAAACAGCTAATGGGACACGGTTGTGCCCTGGGGACATTGATTCTGGTTTGCACAGTTTTTATTTAATGCATCACATGTATTTCACTAGGTGTCACCATTTTTGCTTTCCCTCGTCAGTCTAGGGAGAGACAAACTGGTAATGCTGGATGTGAACTCCTTCACCCCTGTTGTCTTAAAAGTAATTGTGACCCCTAAGTTCAGCCCTCCAGACACAGACCTGAATGTGTCCATCTGTTACAGTTTTACATGTTTTTGTAACCTCCCTGAACAGCCCATACCAGGGAAACAATAAACAGGAGGAAAAATTTCTCCACATGTCTCTGGAGGTCTTAAAGCCCTTCATAACGGCAGGGAAGACACTAGTAATCCCGATATGCAGGTATAAATACTGAGGCTCACAAAATGCCATAGGAAAAGTCACACAGTAAGTCACTATGAGAAAGGACACCAGAGCTCTTCATTTCCTGGGTGGTTCCCTTATTACCAGGCAGTCCTGCCTTTTAGCTCTGCAGTAGTTTTCCACTATTCACAAGACTGGGATAAAGGTAAAATATCTCCAGGCTGGCCTGTGTTCAGAGAGGGGATGTTAATGTACAGTACCTAGAAGGTGTTCTCTGTGATGAGATTTTTATTTAGTATTAAACCAGCCTTAGTTTACTATAGATTATTGCACCATAAGTGAAGGTGTATTAACTTTATACCACTATTTGATTTATCTGAACTTTCCCATGTGTCACGCTGTAGAAAAGCCTTACATGACCTTGTAGACTGGAGCCCTTTATGTCTTGATACCACAAACAGTCAGAAACATGTTTTTTCCTGTCTTCTCAAGTGATTGGTAGGAAAATTGAATTGTAGGCTGGGAGCTGGCCAGGGACACCAGCTGGCAGCGCTCGGAGTCCAGCAGCTGACATCAGAGCACCGGCACCAGTGACAGCAAAGGTTACGCAGACAAACATTAGCAAATAGGACTAAGTCCTGATTCATAAAACAGATGACTTGGGATGAGCGTGTGGCACACATCCCAGCCCTTATTCCCATGCTCTCCCTGCAAAGCCCATAGCCATCCACGACTCCCTGCCTCAGGTTCTGTGTCGCTGCTCAGGAGCCGTGAGATGCTAAAACAAAAGTGGGCAGGTGGTGCATGGGGTGCTGCTCATACAGAGCTAATTAAACACGTGCTGGAGTGGATATTCTGGATGAAGCATCATATCTGACATTTATTCCAATACCTGTGTTGGATGTTTGTAACACCTAAAAGCCTGATAGCACTGTTTTCTTGGGGGACTGTGAGAAGTAGGGGACACCCTCTGGGGCTCCCACTGGTTTATTTTATCCCTCAGACATCAGGAGGTGGCACAGGTTAAAGAGAACTCACCCCCATGACCTTTTTCCAGTAAAGAAAATAAAGGTAAAGGGAATAAAAGGAAAAACACTTGGATAATAACTAATTTGCTGAGGTGTTTTATTGTTGCTGAAGATGTCAAGCTCATAATACAGGGAGCTGGAGCTGTGAGCAAGGAAGGGTTCATTGGGCTGTTGGGAACACCCAACTTTTCTAATTGCCTTTGGAAACAGCCCTTGTGTCCATGTGCCACTGCCTGGGAGCCTCCTGGTACCTGCCTCACAGGGAACTTCCTGTTTCCAGTTGTCTCTTTAAATGACTTAAAGCACTGCCAGGATGTGATCACTCAATCCTTAGAAAAATAGGAGTCTCAGCCAAAGGCTCAGCAGAAATGATGAGTAAATTTCCTATAAAAATAAAAACAAAGGCTGTTTACCATCCCTCCTTTCAATGAGTCTGACAGTACAAATACTCTCAGCTGCTTCAACAGGCACTGAATCAATCTGCTGGGTCACTCACCGGGTAGAGACTTTGTCCATATTTGCCTCTAACATGTTGGTAATTATTATTTTTTTTTAATACGAGAGGAGTAATAAGAAACAATTGCTTACTATTAAAAGTATTGCACAAATCCATCTCCTTTTAAAGGACACACTGACTCCACTAGAGCTGGGTCTGCACCCTGTGGGCAAACACAGCCCCTTTCAGTGGAGCTCTGTCAGGACAAGTTGCCTTTGTGGCTGCTGCTCTGCCAGCGTAACAGTGCCTGTGTCTGTACAGCTTATTCCTGTGCCTGGAGGAAAATGAAGCATTATGAGGCACTTGCACACCAAAATAACTACCAGTACTGCTATTTCAGGGTTTATTTTTTAACTCACAGTCTGTGGATGAGGCCAGTGCTGGCAGCCTTCATCCACGAGTGTCTCATAACTTGAGAAACACAAGTTTCATGACGCTGTTTGCAGACCCCAGAAATGCCGCTTATCTTCTCTGATCAGCATCATTCTTTGCATGAATTCCGGTCCTGTATCCAAGGCAATCTCATTATTTGCTATACACGCTCGATCTGCTGGCTAATTTCTTTCTCCTTCTCATGGGGGAAGAACCTTCCTGTGCTCCACAGGCGTGCTTGTGTTTAGGAGATTAAAGAAAGCAGGCAAGACGCATGAAAAATGTCACCCCGTGGCCGCGGCGGCAGCCTGAATGGGAGCACAATTCCGAGACAGATGTTCCTTCCAATTGAATTGTCTGTGTCAGTGATTGCAGAGTTCAGCGCTCCGGAGAGGTGTGAGGCGGAGGGCACGGCTGAGCAGAGGGCAGGCTGCAGCCTGGGAGCTGGCACGGAGCAAGCAGCAGCTCTGCTGATTTTGACACGTCTGCAGCATTAATCTGTCTCGGCCTCGAGCACCACTGGCTGGCTGTCCTGGAATTAATTTGGCTAATGTAGCGCGTGACGGAAAGCCACGTTTGCGATCTCTTTGCCAGGCAAGGCTGGATGGATTGATGGCATCCTCTGTCCCTGGATAAGTGAACTGGTAGCAGAAGGGACACCCTCTAAGAGCGTGGCTCCATCCCCCTGGGCATGAGAGAGATGTTTAACACCTCCTGGCTCTGGTGGTTGGCAGGGGGAGCCTGAGCAGACAGGGAAGAGGTGGAATTGCCATGGGGGTGGCTTTGCAACCCCTGTGCAAGTGGGAGGTGTCAGAGTTTTTTCTGAGGGCAGGTTCCAACATCAGTCTCCAAATAACTTGTTTTTGACAGAGGGGATGGTCTCCAGCACAGGAAGCCTATTTGCAGTCATGGTTTCAAGTTGATGGCTGCAGACTGATGTGTGGCCGCTAAGTGTTGAGGTTATCTAATGAACAGCTCTTCGATTTGCTTGTGGTCACAACCAGGCTGAGTCTGGATTCAACAAGAGCCCAGTGATGGAAAGGACCAATATGTCTGCGGACAACTCCCTATACACAGTTTTGAAATGAGCCCAGTGCTTTCTTTGTGCCCCATCCCCAACTCCCCACATTCACGTGGGCCCTCCTGGGCCTTTGCCACACCATTTCTGTGGGGAGCAAGAAAGGAGAGGGGTCTTTAGCATGTAGGCGGAGATAAGAGGCAGGTGAATATGGCAGTGGTGGGAGCTGAAGCAAAACCAGCCCAGCAGAGGCTCCAGGGAAGCAGAGGACAAATCTGCCCTGCAGGGTCACCCAAAGACGACATCCAGCTCAGAAAGCAGATGAGCATGCACGATAGACAGGATAACAGGGCAAGAGACTATTGCCTATCCACCAGAGCTCCAGCTACATTAATTTTGTATCCCAATCTGCAGGAAAGCACTTTTTGAGGGAGCCTGGGCACCCCTTTACCACCACTCTGTGAGATGCACTGGGTGAGCAGCTGTGTGCCTTCCCTCCCCAGCGCTGCACTGGCACACTCAGGAACATAGAGAGAACTAGAGCTGATTGCAGTAAAGCCATTAGTGCATGGATGTCAGCCACAACACGGCACTGTGCAAACTAACCCAGAAGGAGGTTTGCAATGTAGGCAAGCTAATTGCCAAAAATAACCCCCAACCCACCCTGGCTGCTGTGCTGTGCCATGGGAACAATATTGTGCATGTGATCAGATTCAGCAGGACACAAGCAGCCTAAGGGTCTTTTTACATTTGGCTTGAAAAGGCTAAAAATAGACCCCAAACCACATTCCTTTTCTGCATTGCCATCTCCTCTGCCTCTTCCTATTCACTGGCACTTTTACATGCAAAGCAGGATTTGGGATCCAAGGCCCTGTAATTAGACTCCAGCCCGGCAGCTGCAAGTGGAACAGCTGGAGGTGTTATTTTTACGGGTTATTAATTGACTCCATGAAAGCCCAGCAAACAGAGAGCCGGCGAGCTGCAGTCCACAGCCACATGACAAGGTCTTAGTGACAGGAAAAGATAAAATAAAAGAGAGAACGCAGAATCCTAAAGCCGATTAGTTATAGCAATTTCTCCTAAGCTAAATATAGGAAAAAAATCCTCTCCCATCTTCAGCTCCGTTGGCGGAGATGAGAAAGCACAATGAAGGAGATAGACAGAAATTTAATTTTTCACTTAAGCCCCCATGGGTTGCAGAGAGAAACTGCTGCTTTGGTGACACTCCCAACACTTACATCCAGCTGTCCCTGGCAGCTCCACCCTGACCAGCCCTTTGCTCAGCACTAACCAGTGCAGCTGCACTTGCTCCAGCCTCACTGCACTGGGCAGGGGAATGACACAGGGAAGCTCCCGGTGCCATCCCAGTGCCCGGTCATGGACAGGCTGGCACGTCCCAGTTCCTCTCTGCCAGGCACAAACAGGTGAGCTTGCAGAGCCCCCCTCAAAGGGGCTGAACCACCCACACCGCCCCACACCAAAGCAGGACAGAGTCAGGAGATGTCCTGCCTCCAACTCTCCTTCCTCCCTGCCTTTCCTGCAGCTGGGGACAGATGAGGCTTGGGAACAGCTGAAGCCACCTGGAGCCACAAGAGAAACCCCTCATCAAGAGCTGGAATAAGGAAAGGCTCAGGGTGCTGGCATCAAGAGGGAATCAGATGTGGGTCATCACCTCTGCAAAACCATCTAAGACCTCAGGGAAATAAATAACAGCAACTCCAGCAGAGATGCTGAGAAGCCAAGGAACCGCCTGAGCATTTCAGATTTATGGGAAACTAATTTAGCCTTAGTCTGAATGCTGACAGCGAGCAAGGCCCTGTCCCCAGGACAGCCCATATTGCTGGCCCAAGCTGTGGGGTCTTTGTCATACCTCAAGCTTAACTTCTGGAAATAAATCACAGTTGTGCAGCAGAGGTGAAGCAGCACCTGTCCCAGAGCAGAGCACAGCCAGGATCCCGGCACTCAGCATCCCCTGTGCTGGCAGCCAGAGGGAAAGGGAAGGCAGTGGAAAGGCTGCTGCTGCTTGGATGCTGAAACTCAGCCCAAGAAAGGCCCCTCCTCATCAGGAGACAGGACAGTTCCATGTTCCATGGCTCCAAGACAGGGATTTCTTCCCACTTTCATCACTTACACAGCTAGAGGAGCACCAAATCCCCCCTCCAGATGTCTCTTCAAAATGTTCAGTCATAGATAGTGTTTAGAGAGGGGGACATTTCTCTCCAACCTCCATCCTTGACACTAGACACCCCTCTGGCTGGCTTTGGGGTCTTTCCAGTCCCTCCCATACTCCCAGCTCTGTGTCTGGAGACAGCTGAGGGAAACCCAAGTTTTGTAATCTCACCCTCTGGAAACCATTTCTATGACAACCAATCCCCTCGGACATCCCTTCAACATGAGTGTGCCCTCTTGGCCCAAACCCACCCCTGGGCTTGCTGCCAGGACTGTATTCCATGCCAGCCTGGCAGTACAGGGACCATCCTCAGGCAGGAAAGCTCCTCTTCAAAAGCCAGCTCTGCCTCATGCGGTGAGCTGGGAAGAGCTGTCAGAGCTCCTGCTGGGTGCCAGCACTTCATTCCCGAAGGATGGGGTTGTGGGTTAGGCCTTTGTTTCTAGCACTGTCTGCCTGCTCCACACACAGTGCCCAGGGTGCCCAACCTGAACCACAGCAGGGCCACGGGGCTTCCAAAACTTGGGTTTCATACTGTCCTGTGGCCTTTCCCCAGGCTGGGGGAGCATCAGCTTGCTGCAGGGCAAACTGCACATGTGCCAGGGGCTCAGGGACAGCCCCAGAACTCGGTTGCCATGGGGCAGGCAGGGCGGGGTATCCAGCCCCAGGGCTACAGGGGCACACCTCCTGCCCCTCACTCATTCAGCACAACCAGGCAACTGCTCCAAGTCTGACAACATGGGACCTGAACCCCCCACTGCAGGAGAGAAACCAAACGTGGAACAGAGACGGCTGTGAGTTTGCACCAGCCCTGTGTCCCTGTGGTGCTGCACAGAGCCCCTCTCCACTCCCTTCAACCCTGGCAGGTGGGCTGCAAACACAGTGCCACGGGAAGGGAACTCGGCATCACCTGTGTGCCCCTGCTCAGGCCTGGGGAGGTGCATGCTGCTCCCCATCCACAGGTGTGGCACTCCCACATCTCCCCAGGCTATTTTTCCTGGTAAGGCTCAGTCTGTGCCATCTGTGCTACCATCACACCTCTCCACAAGATCCCAGGCCATGGCTGCACAGGGATAGACAACACTTTGGGGACAGCAGGAGGAGAGGAGGCTTCTTCGAGGGGGTGTCAGAACCACAGGTGACAGTGCTGGAGAGCAGAGAGCTGCCGGAAGCTCCTGAGGTTGCGAAAGTCTTTGGCCTTCAGAGCGTGGGATGGGGATCTGGGAGCAAAGCACATCAAGTGAGCTGAAGAGAGTGACATTTTCCTTCCCAGCTGCTCCATCCATGCCCACGCAGCCGGTGGGGTGACTCCGTGCAGCTAATGATGCGACGTGATTAGTAAACAAATGATGCATTTGCACCAGGAAACAAAAAAAGAGGAAGAGGAGAGAAAAGGAAGCAAACGAGCCACATTCTGGGTTGGCAGCACACAGCAGTGAGCTCTTTAAAAATCTGCTGAGGAAGGCACTTGCACAGCACATGGGCAGATCAATGAAGCTGCAAAGCAGCCTGGCAGCCACACAAATCCACTTTCTAATGAAATTTACAGCAAGTGGAATTTAGGTCACTACTCGGAAGCATTCAGTTTATTCCAGACAGCTTTTAAAATATTTAAGAAATAGCTGTCAAATTAAGCCTGCTCACCTCTGGCTGGAAGGTCCAACTTGGAGCCACGGCAGATTTCTTGGCAATGGCTTAAAAATAAATATTTTTTTAAGCTTTCTCTGATTGCCCCTCCCTTCATCATCACAGCACAGTGATTGGCATCATCTCCTGCCATGCAATCCTGGCTCTGGTTGGAGCTGTGAGCTCCAAGGATGCTCAAGCTGTGCCTGGCCCAGCCTTGTCATTCCCCAGGGTCAGGGCAGCGAGACACCAAACATGTCCTTCCTGCAGCCTCTGCCCTCCCTCCAGCAGTGCCCAAAGGACTTCAGCTGCTGCTGAAGGAAGAACAGTGCTACAGCCAGACCTGAAAACAGCTCTCGAGGGAACAGCTAAAAGCAGCCTCTTAGCAGACCTGAGCCATCACCAATGCTGAGCAATGCTGAGTGGAAGGGTCTGGGCTGTATTGCTATTGCCTGCACTATTCCCATATGTCACACTCCAAGAGAGCTGCCAGAGCAGCTTCACTGCGTGGTGGAGGGAGAGGAAAGGTGGCAAACAGGCAGTCGTCTGGCTGTTTACCCAGCAGAAATGGCCACAGCCCCTAATCTCCACGCTCACAATTCCTGCAGAGGTCAGAGCAGTCCAGACATTACCGCTTGCAACAAGGCAAAGTTCAAACCTTTACATAACACAGACAGTGTGAGCTGATTGCTGCCCCAGCTCAAGGTCCAGCCAGGCACAGAGCACAAAGCTCTCCCAGCCTCAGCACAAACCAGAAGCAGAGCAGGGGAGAGCAGAAGGCAGGAGCAGGGCCAGGCTTAGTGCGAGGGGAGACACCACAGGCACAGCCAGGCCCTCTCTGGGCTGTGCTTTGGAGGACAAAGAAGTTTGCCCATTGCTCACCAGGCTGCCCCACCTTGGCAGCTGCCCCCAGCCTCTGTTAACCACAGCCTAGGCATCTCCCCTGCCCACACGGGTCATGCTCCCCTTCCACAGGGTCTGACCAGATCCCAGCCCAGCCCCAGTGCTTGGGATTTGGCCTGGCTGTAGTTAAGGTAAAACACAAGTGCCTGTGCAGACACCTCTGCCTCCTTCCTCATAAGACACATAAATATCCATTTCATGCTCAGCTGATGGAGGATTTGTTTGGCTGGGTTATGATCCTGGCTGCTGCTCCACAGCTGGCTTTGGACCAGGATCTGGCACCGGGGACATGGTCTCTGACCTCCCTCCCATCATCACTCCCGGCCACTGATGAGCACACCGCAGCACACTGACAACAGCCCTACATTCATCCTGGGTGGCCTGTCCCTTCTTCCACCTCATTGTCTCTCCTGACAGTTCCATGTCCATCCCTGCAGCTCTCCTGCCCCTTTTGCTCCATCTCTTGCCCATATGGATGTTACTGAGCTTGAAAGAAGTGATCCTTGGATATTACCCAGCTTTCTGGTAGTCTTCCTCTACCTAGGGCAGAATTTCCATGGGATTCTTGCAAGAAGGTCCCTAGAGAGGCCAGTCAGTTCTCCCCAAGCCCAGGGCTCTGACTGGATGTCCCTGGCAGGACGCTGAGGCCTTGGGCCCTCCTGACCCCACAGAGCTGCACATCCTACCCACAGAGCTGCTCTCTTCCCAGATGGATCCAATTCCAAAATGTCTGCAGACCCACACAGTGCCAGCAGCTGGAGAGGAGTCTGTGCTCCTCCAAAGCATCTCATGCTCACCCAGCTCTCCTTCAGGTGCTCCCTCAGGCACTGAGTGCTGGAGCAAAGGCAGCACTGCTGGGTCCAGTTCTGCTCAGAAATTCATTCTTAACAAGACACTTGGAGGCAGAATTTAGTAGTAAAGAAATCCTATACTTGGCCAAGGAGCCAACATGGCTACCACAAGCTGAGCAGCCTCTGAAGCACATCCTACAAACACAGGGAGCACACACAGCCCAGCAAGCAGCACGGGTTTATGGAATTTCACAGCACACTGGTCTTGGGAGAGTTGCAGACCGAGTGGAAATTCCCTCTAGGAAGAGAAATTCAGGAGCCAGGCTCTTGTGCAAGTAAAACATTTGTACTTGCTCTTTAGATACATTTTGCTCCCCAATTGGAAGGACATGGCACTTGGCACGTGCAAGTTACCCCTCCAAGCAACCTCCAGGTACCTGCACTGGAGGTGGGTAATACTTGAAACCTACAGCAGAGCTGCCTCCCCTGCACACTGCAGCTGCTGTTCCTGGCTGCAGGCTGCCCAGGGACAGCCTCATCCCAGGGACTGCTCGGAGCCCGGCTGGCAGTTGTGTGATGCACAAGCAGCCTGGGCTGCTGCCAGGGCACACAGCAGGGATGTCCCGAGGGATGGAATCCTGCCACAGCCTCGCTGCCTGTGCATCCGACTAAAGCAAGGCTCTCAAGTTTTCCCGTTTCCATGAAAACAAAGGATTCTGCGGAGCTCCACACCCTCTAGTGGAGGTGGGAGCTTGGCACACCGAGATGCTCCCAAATCCTGCAGCACTGCTGAGTTCAATTTGGAATCCTACTGCCCTACAGCTCCCAAAGCAGGACTGGGGCACTGCACATCTGCAGGGTGTGACAGCCCTGCTGTCAGTGCAAGAGTCAGCTCTCTGTGCCTGCCTGCACAGCCACCTGCAGCACTTAAACACCTCCCTACTTTGTTCATGCACAAAAGTATTAAATATGAAAAAACGAAGAAAGTCAACTTTGAAAAATGGATTTTATTCATGTTCACCATCCAGTTGGGCAAAACTGCTTTCTATAACCTACAGAAAAGCTGGAGGGGGACTTCTTACAAGAAAGTGTAGTGACAGTGACCATGAGAGAATGGTTTCAAATTGACAGAGGGCAGGGTTAGATGGGGTATTAGGAAGTTAGGGAGGGCAGTGAGGCCCTGGCACAGGTTGCCCAGAGAAGCTCTGACTGCCCCATCCCTGGACATGTTCAAGGCCAGGCTGGATGGCACTTGGGGCAACCTGGTCTAGTGGAAGGTGTCCCTGCCCATGGCAGAGGGTGGAAAGAGATGGTCTGTATGGTCCCTTCCAGCCCAAACCCTTCTATGATTCTGTGATAACCCAAAAAGACCACAGAGGAACAACCAAACTGCAAGAGCAGCTCTCACCATCCTGCAGAACCACCTCTTGGTCCAGCCACCTGAAAAGAAACAATCAGGATGTTCACCAAGGAAGGCAGCTAAAGCCAGCACGCCCTGTCCTACACAGACCCATCTCCTCTGGATCAGAGTTAACTGAAGCATCATCCCACCCCCAGCTCTCCCTAAAATCCTTCCCGAAAGCATCTCTACCACGAGCACTTCCAAAAGCCCCCCAAAGCCAGATCGCCCATCCAACAGCAACAACAGAAAAAGCACTTATTTTGGAAAGGAACTTTGCCAGAAGCCAGGATCACTTTGGTGCTGGGTTCCCAGCACAGGCCTTCCCCTCTCCCTTCCCACGGCACAAGGTTCCCTGAGCTGCCCCCAGCTGAACCCTCCACTGCGGGAGAGAAACCAAACATGTAACAAAAGAGCAAAGTACACAACTTCCAGCAAAGCCTTACATTTGCTCAAGTACAGGAATCACCTTATCACTATTCCTGGCTACGTGCGGAACAAAGTTTTGCAACTCAATACCTAGTGATAAATCAAGTACCCAAGTTCTGATTTCCATATCTGAGAGAGCATCAGTCTGATTTTGCAAAACATTTTCAAAAGAAGACTCAGTATACATTAAAAAAACCAATCTAACCCCTGTTTTTGCTTGGATTAGGGCTGCAGCTGTTGTATGCAGTATCATACATGACCATCAAAATGCTTCATGGATGTTCACACCTGTTACTGCACAGGTGAGGCCCAACACGGAGCCCACCTGGGAGCTGCTCTTGGGCGCGGGTGAGGCTGGCTGGTACCAGCCAGCAGCCCTTCCCCAGCCCACAGACCCTGCACCCCTGCCCAGGAGGGACGAATGGGGCTCCCTCACCTCAGGAATGGAAGCACCAAGTCCCACCCATGTCACCATCTGGGGCTGTGGCTTCTCTGGGGCTGAGCCGTGGCAGGAAACCCTGTGACACACAAAGTTCTGTGACACTGACACCAAAAACAGAGTCCTGGCTGGCTGTTGGTCCTGGGGCACACCCTGGCCTGGCCCTGAAGCCCCCTCCACACCACATGGCTCACTCCTTACACCCCATGGGCCCCACTCAGCTCTCCCGCTGCTCCCCAGCCCTGCTGTGGGCCCAACACCTTCTCCGGGGAGAAACCACACCCCGGGGTTGTCCTTGCACAGCACCCCAGCCCTCCTACCGACCCCCTACACCGCCCTAAAGCCCCCACAGAGACCCCAAACCCTGTGCC